>CAUYSK010072641.1:0-83558 GCA_963575035.1 Avahi laniger | reverse complement strand
GAGTGCCGTGGCGTCGTCCTAGCTCACAGCAACCTCAAACTCCTGGGCTCAAGCGATCCTCCTGCCTCAGCCTCCCGAGTAGCTGGGACTACAGGCATGCACCACCATGCCCGGTTAATTTTTTTTTTCCTATATATTTTTAGTTGTCCAATTAATTTCTTTTTATTTTTAGTAGAGGCGGGGTCTCGCTCTTGCTCAGGCTGGTCTCAAACTCCTGAGCTCAAACAATCCGCCCGCCTCGGCCTCCCAGAGAGCTAGGATTACAGGCGTGAGCCACCACGCCCGGCTAAATCTATCTTTTTGTTACTCATTTTCTAAATGTCCTATCTGTTCTTTGTTTTCCTTTTCCTATTTTTCTGCTTAATCGAATATTTTTAATAATTCTATTATATCTCATTTGTTGGCTTATTAGTCATAACTTATTAATTTAATGATTGTTTTAGGGTTTATAGTATACAATGTCAATTAATCACAGTCTACCTTTAAGTGATAATATACTACTTCATATAAAGTATAAGAACCTTACAGTAGTGGATTTCCATTTCTCCCTTCCCATCTATTAAAAAAACCCATGAATTCCAAGCATTACCTACAATTTCGGTCCAGTACTGCAGGGTTCATTCTAGCTTTATTTGTCTCTTCCTTCTCTGACTCCCCCCGTTTCAAACCCCTTGGTCTTTGACACCAATCTCCCCACCATGTGGCTGCCATTCGCCGCAAGTGCGGGACCTGGCCCCACCCGCCACGACCTGACTCGCGCTGCCTGCTCCCAACAACCTGCCTTGTTCAGATCCGCCTAGTAGCTTTTGGTGAAGAAAAGAAGGAAGAGGCCAATGAATGTTTTATAAAACGGGGAAGGAAAGAGAAAGAGCCTCAGTGGTCTTTGAGAATTTTCTTGCTTTCTAGTATAACAAGATATTCTCAGTTCGTTTTTCCTATTTTGTTGTTGTTGTTGGGGGAGTCAGTCAAGGAGCCCTGGTTCCTTTTAGGGAAAAATGGCACTTGGAAACCACAATCTGAGAGCTAAGTTCTTTGCTACTGGTTGGTTATTAGTTTCTAGGCCCTAGACAGAGCTGGGAACTACTTTTTTTTTTTTAAGAGAAAACATATAATGAGTTCATGCTTGTATTTCCAGCTAAAATTCAGGATGATAGGGTTTTTACTTATCTTCTTTGATTTTATATTTACTTTTTTCTCTCATGCTGAAAATCTTGGTTCGTAAAAATATTAACATCATTACTATTTGTTTTATCCATATATAGAATTGTATGTAATATATAATATGCATTATTAGTATATATAATATACATATGTTTAATTTATATTATATATTTCAAAACAGTATCAATATTATTGCAAAAGCAATATTATTACCGAAAACAATTAAGATTTCTTTGCCTTTTCTTTTTTAGAGACAGAGTCTCACTCTGTCGGCCAGGCTGGAGGGCAGTGGCGTGGATCATAGCTCACTGTAACCTCCAATTCCTGGGCCCGGGTGATCCTCCTTCCTCTGCCTCCCAAAGTGCTGGGATTACACTTGTGAGCCACGACATCTGGCCTGCCCTTTTTTTTTTTTTTTTTAATCTTAGGGTATCTTACCTGGGATATCAGTCAAATTACTTTCTCTTGAAATAGCTCCCATCCGAGTCATTGAGCCATTAACTTTATACACAGCTACATCTATTTGTTTCATTTTGCTTTTGTTTTTCAGGGAATATTTTTCATTTCAATTTAATTTTGGGTCAGAATTAAATAAAACATTTACATGGTTCCACAGTCAAAATTGGAAAATTGAGAAGTCTGGCTCCATTCCTACCCTCTCCATGCTGTTCCCTCTCTCCCCATCTGAGTGATCTTATTTTTTAGATTTTCTTTTTTTTTAATAGAAACAAATACATTTGCATACTTGGACCACTTCCCTTCCTAGACGCTGGCACACTGCACACACCTCCCTCCCGCAGACCCCACACTGACGTGCGGCTCTTACGTGACTCCACAAAGTGGCAAAAGACGCGGGCTCACTGTTAAGGGGTCACGTTGAGAGCCTGGTAAGCAGGTTTATAGTCTTCCATTTTCTGAGCATTTTGAGTCCCCCTTGTGCATGCCGAATGGCCATGATTTGTCATTAATTGAATGTTGCCACAAGCCGGTCATTGTGCTATTTTATACACTATGTATTACTGTGCAACAAGTCACCCCAAACCCGCACCTTTCCTATCTCACAGCTTCTGTGGCCAGGAGTCCAGGTGCAGTCCAGCAGTTCCTCCGGCTGTGGGTCTCTCACCAGGCTGCAATCCAGGTGTCAGCCAGGGCTGCTGTCCCCTCAAGGCTCTGCTGGGGAAGGACCCCCCTCCAACCCCTCGTGTGTTTTGGCCACCTCGGTTCCTTGCTACATGGGCTCTCTGCAGGGCCCCTCTCGATACAGTACCAGAGTAAGCAAATGACAGGTGACAGAGGCCCAGCAAGTCTCAGTCTTTGTAACCTAATCTCAGAAGCACCCCCATCGGTTCGGCCACACTCTGCATTCTGTTGGGTATCAGTGGGCAGTAAGTCCGGCCCACACACGGGGGTCTGTGTCCCAGGAGGCGAGGGTCACGGGAGCTGTTTTGGAAGTTGCCTACTACACATGCTTTTCCTCACTTAGCAATCCTAACAGCCCTGCATTACAGATGAGAAAACGAAAGCAGAGAGAGCGGGCAAGTCCCCAGGGTCCAGAAGCGGACAAGTCCCCGGGGTCGCAGAGCGGGCAAGCGCAGGGCTGTGCATCCACCCAGCGGCCTGGCCCCAGCCTGGCCTGCACTCTCAGCCCCAGCAGGGAGCCCTGTGGAGTGACGGGTGGCAGGCGGGGCCCTGGGCGATGCAGCTGGGCCCAGCACTCCCTGGACTGAGTGTCAGCACTGCCACATGTGGCCATTTCAGAGCCACACTGGACTTCCATGAAAACCAAACTTCACGCCAAGCACCATCAGGGGGCATTAGGAAAAGCCAGGTGACACCAGAAATGGGGCTCCGCAGCCAGGCCTGGTGTGGCCCCCACTCGGCATCGCTGGGCCTGCCGACCCTCTGACCTTCGGTGCTGAGGCAGCAGTGCCCGGCGCCCACCCGATATCGGCTCCCTGACGGCAGGGCCCGGCCACAGAAGGCAAACGTTCACGGCAGCTGTCAGGAGGGTTCCCAACCCTGCCCCAGGCAGCCCCAGAGCTGTACTTCTAAAGCTCGGATCTGATCACGTGTTTGGCAACTCCGCCCCTGGGACCCAGTCTGAGGTCTCCCCGGCTCCCCCATCTCCTGCCAGCCCCGGTCCTTGCCCTGCCTGGGCCTCCCCTGCCCTCGGCTCTGCCCGACTTCTGCCCACTCGCAGCCCACTCTGCCCCCCGCAGGCAGTGGGGGCCCTTGGGGCCCGGACTCTGTCTTACTTGGTTTTATATCTGTGGGACTGGGGCCCTGAAAGCATCGTCTGGAACGGAGAGTGGAGGGAGAGGGACCCTCATCCTCTGAAGGTAGACAGGGCTTGAGGGGCGGAGGGGGCTGTGCTGAAGCCCCCAGCCCGTGAGGACTGCTCTGAGGGGATCTGACGAAGTCCCGAATTTTTCTGTAGATCTGGAAATTGGCTCTGGGGTGTAATGCCCGGCGACCCGAGAAAGAAACGCTCTGCAGATTATTAGTGATGACCCTGTAGATGCTCACAGCACGGGTTCCGCTGTGCAGCAAAGCTACTTGAATAAAAATACCTCAGAGTCCCCCCCACCGGATTATATATCTCACAATACCTGAGTCAGCCTAGCTCTGACTCGTGTCTGCATTTTTCTGTGACTTACGTTCAGTCCTAGATTTTCATCTGTCCCCCGTCAGCATCAGGGTGCAGAGATCGAAGTTGGATGGCGTTTTCTGGAGCTGTAATTTCTGAGTTAATCCAAAAGACAAAACCCTGCCCTTCCAGAGTGTACCCTGAAGAGACATATGGTGTTTCAAATTTTCTGTTTACATTACATTTTCTTTCTTCTTCTTCTTCTTCTTTTCTTTTTTTTGAAATGAGGCCTCGCTATGTTGCCCAGGCTAGACTTGAACTCCTGGGCTTAAGGCATCCTCCTGCCTCAGCCTCTTCTAGCTGGGATGCCAACTTACATTAGATTCTCAATTGCAATTGTCGTCACTCTTTTCAAATCTTTTCAAATCCTCGTTATGTGCTGGGTACTGTTCTGGCAGTTAACAAAAGAGACAACAATCCTAGCACGTTCTAGTGGGGGAGACAGACAGACAACCCGTCAATATACGGTGTGGCAGATGGCCACACCTGCTATGGAGGAAACACAGCAGGAAGAGGGTGGGATGCCAGGTGGGGAGGGGTGGGCTGCAAGTTTAAATAGTGACCAGGGATGGTTCAGAGCTGGGCAAGGGCTGGGCCAGAAGGTAAAATGAGGTGTAGACCTCAAAGAGGTGAGAGACATTCCAGATATGGGACATGCAAGAGCCCTGGGGCAGGGATGTGTGGAAGGTCCCAACACGGTAAGGAGGGTAGTGTGTGGAGGAGGCAGGGAGCGCCTGCGGGCTTGGACTTGGGATCTGAGGAGCCCACTGGGTCCCGAGCAGAGAGTCTGAGTAGGACTCTGGATGGACCAACCCGGGGTTGGGTGAAGTCTGGGCCAGGGGTGCAGGGTAGAGAGGCCCGGCCCTCTCGTGGGATTTACAGCTACAAGAGCAGATGAGATGGTCACAGGAATGGATGCAGACAGAGAGGAGAAGGGAGCTGGAACTTGTCCTCGTTTAGCGGTTGAGGTGACAGCAACCAGCAAAGGATGCTGAAGAGCAGCCAGGGAGAGAGGAGAGAGCAGGCCGCCAGGACCTGGCACTCCATTGCAGGAGGGAACCCCGTGTTAACGTGGTGGCCCATGGCCAAGTGGGGCTTGGCCTGGGACAGGCTGACAGATCACAGCTCAGTTCACAGGACCTTGGCAAGTGCACTCCAGGGACAGGAGGAGTGAAAGCTGATCCAGGAGGGGAAGTGGCCCAGCCAGAGCAGACAGTCTTTCAAAGGGCTTTGCTAAGGGGAGGATCAGAGACACGGCTTGAGTATTGGAAAGCGAACTGGGCCAAAGGAGGTTTTTGTGTGGCCTTTGTTGTGAATTTTAAGAAGGGAGAAATTGCAATGTATTTGCACATTTGTGCACTGCTGGAAATGACCCGGGGGGCGGGGAAAGCTGGAGTTGGCAAGGAGAGGTGGGGTACGGCACCAGGGTGGAGGCCCAGGGTGGGCACAGTCATCATAGGAGGCAGGTGAGGTGGCGGGAATCTTACTGAGTTCCTCCTAGAAGCCACATTGTCGTGGCCCCGGGGATGCAGCGGTGATTAAGTGAAAACTCCCTGTTCACATGGAGCTTCTAGTGCAGTACAGGAGACGGACACAGCACGAGATAAATAAAGATAAATAAAAGTCATGGCACTGAGTGCCAACGAGGGACAGAGGCAGAGCGGGGAGATGGAGAGTTCGGGGAGGAGGCCCTTTTAGATGGGGTGGCCGGGAAAGGCCTCCCTGAGAAGGTAACATTCTAGTAAAGCCGGGAAAAGTTGAAAGCAAGGATGGCACAGACACCCCGCTCCAGGCCCGGCAGCACCAGGACTGGGAGAAAAAACAGCCCCACTCAAGAAGCCTGCAGGGGGCACTGACAGGCCGGATGCAGTTGCAGCCGACAGGAGCCAGTCGCTGGCCGGCCACTGCCCTCTTCCCCGCCCTGGCCTGGCATCCTACAGCACGAGCCCTGGGGACGTGGCTCCCGGCCACGCAGGCACGGCCACGTCACGGCTTTCACGGTTTATGCTGTGGCACAAAGGTGACTATCACCAGGCTGGGCTCGTCATTATAAGTCATTTTTTAAATGATTTTTTCTTCTGATTTTAATAGAATTTAAAACATTTTTGTGGGCCCACAACACCCCTCACGCATGGCGCCTGCCCAGCCTAACGTGGATGTGGGCCCTGCCTCCGGGGTTGGTGTCAGGAAACGCCTGCTTCTTCCCCTGCAGGAGCAGCAGTTCTCTTTCCCCACGGGCACCTGCACAGCCCCAGGGCCTCCTCCCTGCCCCTCTAGTGGGGAGGTCAGCCCAGCAAAGGAGCCAGCTGCGTGGGTGGCAATCGATGCTGACTGTCCTGTTTTCTGTGATGGTTCATTTTATGCATCAACTTGACTGGGCCATGGGGTGCCCAGATATTCGGTTAAACGTTACTCTGGGTGTGTCTACGAGGCTGTTTCTGGATGAGGTTAGCATTTGGATTGGGGTGGACTGAGTCAGGCAGATGGTGCTCCCCAGTGTGGGAGCCGCCTAAGGCTCTTACTCGAGGACTGTTCAGGCACGAGGGCCCCCTTGGTGAAGCTGCCGCACCGTCACCTGACACGGGCTGAGCGACTTCGCCTTTAGAAATTCCGTCTGCTGTTACATGCAGGCAGGATGGAAGTAAAGTCATGTTTCAAAGACAAAAGAGGCTATAATGAGGATTTTCTTGTAAGTCTTATTTTACCCTCTACCATCGATTCCCAGTCATTTGGGATTTGATCATCCAGTTTGGGGACCACTGAGGCCTTTTTTGAGATGTTTGGATCCACCTTTCATTGTTTCACTGCTCTTGGCACTTCCTGATATTAATGGAAATAGAAGGAAATGAAACTGAAACAGCAACTTTACCTTCCTCTGTTACCTCCCCAGGAGGCGTCCTGGGCCTCTGCTGAAGGCACCTGCTCTTGCGTCAGTCAGCCCTGGCGTCCCTGCACTGGGGACAGGGCCCGAGAGTGGGTCGCGCGTCTGCTCTTCTCCCAACCAAACCTCTTAGCAAGTCTGACTTGGAGACCACTAGGAACCCGATTGGGACCAAAAATCCCACTCCTAGGCATGACCCACGAGAAGTGGAAACTTTATGTTCACACAAAAACCTGTAATGCATGTTAGAGCAGCTTTATTCATAACCACCCAAACCTGGAAATAGCCTGTGTCCGTCACCTGGTCAGTGGCTAAATAACCCGTGGTCCGTCCACACAGCGGAGCATGACTCAGGATCGAGTCACACAGCAGCACGGATGGACCTCAAAAGGGAAGGGAAGAGTCCGCGTGTCACTCCTTCGGTGGCACTCTGGAGAAGGCAAAAGGAGAACAGAGCAGCGGTTGCCAGGGCAGCACGGGAACGTGGGGGTGACGGGGTGTTCTGCATCTTGGCTGCGGTAGTGGTTGCACAACTCTGCACTTGTCAAAACCGAAACAGAGAACTGTACACCAAAGAGAGTGCATTTTACTGTATGTAAATTTAAAAGTATTTTTTAAATAAAAAAATAAAAATCTCTCATTGGCTCCAAAAAAAAGGAAGAGAAAGTTGTGATACAAATTTTAGGGATGTTAAGACAAATCCACTTTCATCGTTTTAAACTTTTTTTCATAAAGGGGACCCTCCACCAGCGAGGTGAGTGGTGAGGCTCCCGTGGCTCTCACTTCCTCTGACGAGTTTCGGCGTGGGATTGGTGTACCCGCTGCACAGGGGAGGCTCCGAGGGATGAAGTAGCCACTTCCGAGTCGAAAGGAAGACGAGGGAGCAGAGATCTGGGCCCCATATGCAGAGCCCAGAGGGTGTCGTGGGATGACAGGTAAACGCTCTCTTCTATTTCCCAGACTTTTCAGAAAGTCACGTGGCTTTACAATAAAGAGTCACGTTATTTCCCTTCTCTTACCCTTGCTTGTAAAAGGCTTGCGCCCAGCATGGCTTCAGAGTGTTTAAAGTCACTTGCTTCCCTCCTCTGAAGGAGGATCCATGTTCTTTCCAACAGTCTTGCTTGGTTTCTTTACTCAGTGCACCCATTTTCTGGGGCTGCCATAACAGAATAACATGAGCTGGGGAGCCGCAGACAAAGGAAGTTTATTCCCCCGCCGTTCTGGCGGCCGGAAGTCCAAACTCAGGGGTCAGCAGGGCTGTGGCTCTTCCACAGGCCCCGGGAAAGAACCTTCCTTGCCTCCCCGAGCTTGCGGGGACCACAGCGTTCCTCGGCTTGTGGCCTCCTTACTCCAGTCTCTGCCTCCACCCTCACGTGGCCTTCTTTCCTCTCTGTGTGTGTCCCTCCTCTTCTTACAAGGACACCGGCCATTGGTCCCTAAGGCCAAGGCAATTTTGTCCTAAGTTGAAAGGACCTGATTATATCTGCAAAGACCCTGTTTCCAAATGAGGTTGCATCCCTAGGAAGGGGGCGTGGGAGAGGTTAATACTTGAATGTATCCAGCAAGATTGTCCTAGCGAGGCAGGGCAAGCTGGCCTTGGTGCTCACGGGTGGCCCTACCGCCTCCGCTGTCCTCTGTTGTCACCCCTAGACCTGGCAGAGCTGCCCCCGGCTCTCCCCATCGCCTGTCGCCAGTTCTCCTGGGGAGGGTTTGGGGTGGTGAGCTGGAGCTGCCACTTGGCAGCAGAGAGTGACAAATTCACGGCTCCTAATAAAGCCCGTTGCTCCTCCCTCCTTCCCCTGCCCAGCAATGTCCCCAGCGGTGTCCCTGGTGAAACAAACTGACAGGGAGAAGTGGGAGGGAGGGGATTGTGGGTTTAGAAAAGTCCTGACAAAAATGCCCTTTTTATGATGGGGGTGGTCCCGCCTCTTCCCCCACCACCCCGGAGGCCTCTCCTCTGCAGGTCATTTAGCTGGGCAGGGTTGTCTCCACCCCCAGCTCCCTGTCCCCACAGCCAGCACCCCCCCTTCCCACCACAGGCAGCGAGCAGATCTCCCCACCTGCCCCTCGCCTGGCTCCACT
Source organism: Avahi laniger (assembly GCA_963575035.1). Lineage (NCBI taxonomy): Eukaryota > Metazoa > Chordata > Mammalia > Primates > Indriidae > Avahi > Avahi laniger. The sequence goes on along the minus strand of CAUYSK010072641.1, from coordinate 74,787 downwards.
GCCCTGCCGGGCTCAGACTGAAGCTGCTGCCCCCTGGGCCACCTGCAAGGAAAGGCACATCTCCCAGCCCTGGGTCTGCAGGGATGAGGAGATGCCTTCCGGTGGAAGGGCAAGGTGCTGAGCCTCAGATTTAGGACGGCCCTATTTCTGTGAAAACAAACAAGTGCAGAGCCTCCCGGCTGTGTGCTGTGCTTTGTGTGTCTGCAGAGTGAGAAGACAGACAAAGGTTACAGGTGAGCCTGCAGGAGTGGACGGGCAGAGGGACTGGGGTGGGGGTGATTAGCCTTTTCTTTGTAGAGTTTTGGGTTATTGCACTTTCTGACCTCTGATGCGTGCTCTGACCCCCAGCAACCCTCCCTGGTCCTTGCTTTTTGCCCTGTTCCGCCTCTTTCTCTGCCCCTGGGGTTTCAGGGTTTTCATCCTGAGCTCCGCTTCAGGGTCCACTCCTGGGACCCTCAGTCCCCACATGGGTGCCCTTGGCCCACTTGTGAGCCAGTAACTCGTGAACTTGGGGGAGGCACAGCTTTTCAGATCCCCAGCTCCTTCTCTTCCACGCGGTTCTTGTGAATGAAGCTCAAGGGAGAAGATGGTTGAAAAACTGCTTTGCAAAACTAGGATTCGCTACCAAGTGGGAAAGCTTATTACCAGAGACGCAGATGCGGAGCACTCCACCAGCATCCACGAAACCTCCTTTACTGTCAGGAAGGCTGGGGCCGGCCGCAGCACCCAGGATGGCCGGAGCAAGATGCCACCTGCCACCACCTTCTCAAAGTTCTGACCCGCCCCACCCTTCCTGTCCAACCTCCAGGGGCCACCAGGTGTCCACCGGTGAGAGCAGGTTGGCCTGCTCCCAGACCCCTCCTCCCCCGGGGTGGCTCTGGCAGAGGGGAGGGAGTGGGGCGCGGGGGCTGTGGGTGACGAAGGGGCTGGCAGACAGCAGAGCCTCCACCCACTGTCAGGTTCAGGGCCGTGCTGATATGTGGCCAGGGTGCAACACAGAGAATTCTGCAAGATTCGGGACATCCTTCAATGCCCACATTTCAGAAAATGGATGAAAAGCTGATCCAACAGTGCTTTCGCTCAATGCCAGGAGGAAGAGGGGGAACCGGATCCTGCACCTCCAAGTTGGAGGCAAAGTGCGGGCTGGAGTTCTCTGGGGCTGGAGGTGGAGCCTCCTGTCATCCATCCAGCCTGGCAGGGAGTGAAAGGGGACCCTTGGTTTCTCCTCCTCCGAGCGGCTGCCCGTTGCCAAGAGCACGGGGTGTGCAGGGCAGGCTCTCCTGGGGCCATCCCAGCAGAACCCTAAATGACACAATTCCCCAGACAGAGCTGCCTCAATCATTAGTGAGAACAACCCTGTACATCCCCAGGGCCTCTTTCAGTTGGGGGGGGAGGGGAGGAATTTGAACTATCCTCACCTTACCGATGAGGACAGGGAACTCAGAGGACCCATAGGACTTGCCCAAGGCCCACAGTTAGGACAAGCTGGGCCTGGGCCTTGAACCCAGTTCTCTTGCTGCCAAGTACAGACTCAGGTTCTGGGTGTTTCAGAGGCTGGGCCTCCTGAGAGAGAAAATACTAGCAGGAGTTTGGCTGCCACACCCTCTTTAGGGCGTTTTCTCTGGAACAGCCAAGAAGTGCGCCCCATCTCCACCTGCCTGTACGTGCCTACGTGCCTGCTAAGTCGGTGCGTCTCGTTCAGCAAAACGAAATTCTTTTTTTTTGCTGCTGAATTGCAATAAGCAATTGCAATGCGTTCACATAATCCTATGTTCCTGAAAGGTTTGCAAAGCAGAGACATTTCAACCTCAGTTAAGTCTCTTTCTATTCAGATTCTCTCCTCCCACCTCCCACCCAGTTGGAGGGTGTGGGACTGGCCGTGGGCGCTTTGGGAGCAGGTGATGTGGAGATGTCTTAGCTTAGGAATGTTTCACGTGGCTCACAGATGCATCACGTGTGGCTCGGTTGTTGCTGGCTGTCGGAGGGCTTCCGGGAACACTCCTACCCATGAAGGAAGAAGAATGAATCCAATGAACACAATGGAAAAAGATTTAAATTTCTTACTGATTTGGCATGAAATATTTACATCAACAAAGATAACATAAAACTCAAAATAGGTCCCTGTGATGGAAGCATCAAAGCCACACTTAGTGACAAGTGAGGGCCAGCCAAGGAGCATTTAAGGTTCTACCCCCGTGAGAAGACCTGACGTGCCCTGAACTATGACTGCTCCTATCGGAAAGAAATCTGATCGAAGTTCTCTTCTCTCTGTGGAATATGGCACCACAAGACCCTGTCGTGCAAAGAGGCGATCAGAGTCGGGAAACGTACGGGTGTGTTACAGACCTGGCCAAGCAGTGAACACAAAACCCTCGGCCGGCCGCGTTTCTGAGCTGCTCCATGTCTGCGGTATTTGCCGCACTTTGAAATTTAGAACGTGCGACTTCTCCTCTCATTAGAATGCGAAGCCAATGTTCACTGCCGCGCCTAATGCTAGTTTTGTGATTGTGTTTTGCTTTCTTTTCCATGACAGCCCCCTCAAAACCAGTGAGCCCCACCAAACCTCGCTCTGTGCCAGTGACCAACATCCTCTGTGCTTTAAATGGCAGTTTATGAAGGAGAAAGGGGTTCGGGAGCAGAGCCACCTGGGTCCAAATCCTGCTTCCGCCTCACCTTGGGATCTCAGGTGACTTGATTGTCTCAGCCCCGAGTTCTTTCCCTATAAATGGGAATCACCGTGTCCCTCACAGGACAGCTGCCTGGAGGCCTCCTGAGTCCTTAACAGATGTCATTTTTTGCCCCCTTCCCCATCTTTCCTGACATGCGTCCTACAGTGCGGTCCCCGTGTCTCCTGCGGGCCATGCTAAGTCCGGGAGTATTATCCTTGCCAAACTCCAAGCCTCCTCCCAGGGAGTGGACCCCAAAGCCTGTAATGTCTTTTCCTAAATCGGAATGACCAGGGTACAGTCTCAGCCAGTGAGGCACCGGGTTGGATAAGGATGGGGCGGAGGGAAGGGGCCTCTCCCTAAGGGCCACCTGGAATGGGTCTCTCAGGGAAGGAAGGGCCTTGCACGCGGGACACGCACGTTGCTCAGCATCATGAGCGCCACCAAAGACAACCACGTGGGGGTGGGCACCCACGTCCCAAGGGAAACCAAGGGCTTCCTGGGGCACAAAAGGGACACAGCAAAGGCCCAACCCCAGCCAGGAGGAAATGGGGGACCCTAAAGGAGCCAGGAGACTACCAGGAGCCATGTGTCCTGCGCTGGCCTCTGCGCTGGTGAGACCCGATCTGGACAGCGGGGAATACGGGCTGGAGGGTCCTCCATGGAGAAGGGTCTGGAAGCCGTGTTGAGGGGATGAACAGGGCCAGGGATGTCACGGCCTAGAGGAGAGGCTGGGGAGCCATGAACCCCCATCCTCACCTGCTGGAGAAGACAGACCTGCTCAGGACACTGGGGAGAAAGGCCTGGGTGTCAGAACTCCAAGGGAAAGATCCGTCCATCCAGAGCAGGGGCTGCGAGGGCGTCGGGGAGCTTCCGGCCAGCGGCGGAATACAGCGGAAGGGGAGGGCGGGAAGGGGCCCAGGGCTGGCGCCTGCAGGGCAGGTCAGGACAGAGACTTCTTTTCCCATGTTCTCAGCACAAGGCCCAGGGCCGGTCTTGGGGCCCCTTAACCCCTGTGGCACTGAACCGAAGAGAGAACTTGGATCTGAGGCCACCTTCCCTGCTCTCGGTCCTCTGCCTGCGTGGGGCGGCATTCTACCTCTCGGATTCTGACCTCCGGATTCTGACTTCCGCTTCTTACAGGTTTGTGACCAAGGTTCTATTTATCTATTATCGACTTTTTAGAATCACCTCTGTGTTAAGGCAAAGAGCTCCCGCAGGGGCCCCTCTCCCCGTTTCTTGTTTCTCGAGGTGCAGTCACTTGGCAGATACTGTGCTTGGCCTGCTCCCCGCCTGCTGCAGGTGGAGCAGATGAGAGGCCGCAGGGAGCTCACATCCAGCCAGGCTCACCAGGCAGCACTCATGAGCCAGGCGGAACTGGATTTGAACCCCAGAAACCCGGCTCCGCCGTCGCAGGCTGTGTGGCCTTAGAACAGTGACTTCCTTGCCTGAGCCTTTGTTTCCTCCTCTACAAAATGTAGAAATGGTAGCACCTGCCTGGCAGGGTGGCTGACGGGGTGAACCCCAGCTTGGCAAGGACGGGCTTCCTTTCCATCTATGCCACCTCCTCCCCATCTCCTCTGCCCCGCAGCCAGTGCTGGCAGAATGCCCTGAAGTGGGTCAGGGGAAGCTGGAAGGGTGAGGGGTCAGGGAGAGCCCTGTCCAGGTGCAGGCCCTGGGCGAGTGACAAAGTGCCTCCTGCCCACTCTGAGGTCAGCTGCATCTGGCAAGTACCTGAGTCCCTGTCACACGGGCAGCTCAGAGATGTCCTTGTCCTGTGCTGCTGCACTGGCTCATCCGCCCGAAGGTGCTGACACAAAGTCGGCAGATGCTGAGAGCAGAGCAGGGAAAAGGGAAGCCCCAGGAAGGCAGTGACTCAGGCACAGGCTCCCTGCCAGGCAGACGGGAAAAGCCTGGAAACGCTTTCCTTCTGCCCCAGAGAAGTCTCTCGGGAGGAGGCTCCTGGGGTGAAGCTTCACTTGGCTGCGACCTGCTGGAGACACCATGGTCCCAAGTCTGGCCTCCGCTGGTTTTTCCCTTCCTCCTTTTCCATCTCAACCAAAGGCAGACTGTGACTATTGTCCATAGCATGTCCCTTGGGCATTTCTGGTCCTAAGAAGTCCACCAGCACCTCCCCAGTGTTGCAGGGCGTACAGAATGGCCTCCGGTCCAGTCAGCTTGGGAAACCTCCACCTGGGAAAAGGCTTGTCTTCCAGAGAGAGCCTTTCCACCTGGAAACCGTGTCATGAATGACATCGGGCTCCTGGACCAGCCAGAGAGCTACTGAACTTGACGTCTGGTGGAAAATCTGTACGTGTGAAATGAACAGTAGAAAGCAATACTAGTTGCAACACCAGTAAAAATGTATTGGTTTATGCATCTAACTGTGGATGCGGAGAGGGAAGGTAGTTTTCACCTGGGAGGCCCAGGGGAGGAGGGAGGCCTCCTCAGTCCGGCCCCCCTGGGCCTCTCCAGCCTCAGCCTCTTGGCCTGGACGGGATGCCCTGGCCCCTCCTGCCAGTGCTCTTGTCTCCTCCTGGAAGCTTCTTGCAGAGTCTTTATGAATGCCTGTCGTGGCCTCTGCGGCAGGCTTGGCCTCGTCTGGGCTCTCGCCCTTTCACGCAGGGTTCATTCTGCGCTGTGACTGAGACGAGTGTGTGTCAGGCTCTGCCCTGTGTGGTGGGCACTCAGGATAGGGCCTGAGCCAGAGCAATGCCCCTGAGAGGTTGTTGATTGAGTGAATAAATGACCTAAAGTTCCTTGTGGATCCTTGAAGGGGACTTCTGGGCCCCTGCAAGAATTAGAGGTGCTGGCCCGGTTTCTTTGCTGTCCCTGAACCTAGGGACTTCTGACTTTGACCAGGTCTGCACAGCTAAGCGACTACTGTCCCCGCCCTTGGGGTCTGGGGAGCTGTCCTAGCTGCAGTGCAAAGGGAAGAGACAGTGACAGGCAGAGAGACTGCAGGGCTGAGAGGAGAGGGCGAACAAGCTCTCCTGAGGAACGAGGCCGGGTGTGAGGAGAGTCCCCAGAGAAGGCCCTCCCGCTGCTCCCCTGCACCCCAACCCTGAAGCCCCAGCTCCAACGCCAGCCTCCTTTTCCTGCCCCTCCTCCTGCCGCAGCCTCACCCCCCACCCCCCACCCCCACCCCCTCCCAGATCTGCTGCCCTGCACGGATTTCCTCACCCAAAACCACACACCCTGTGGGCCTGCACCCCCATCTCCCCAGGCTCTCTGTGACTCCCCCAAGCTCCTCCTAAAGGGACTATCAGGAGAGAGGCTGAATAAAGATTTAAGGCAGAACAATGACCTTTCTGTCAAAGTTGTATTGTTTGCAAAATGCTCCCAGCTCTGTTACTTCAGCTGTTCTTCCCCATCCCTCCTCAGGTGGGCATTTTGCCCCCACTTTGTGGATGGTGACACGGCCCCTGAGAGCCTGCGGAGGCAAGACTGGGTGCACACTGAGGGGGCTTGTCCCCTCTGCCTAGGACACTTGTGACCTTCCAAGGAGGAGGCAGAGGGAGGGAGTAGGGGGGAGGGAAGGTTGGGGGAAGGGGGAGGGGAGGACAGGTGGGAGGAGAAGAGGGAAGGAGGGGAGGGAGGACAACCTAGCATCTCAAGTGTGAGAACCGGAGTACATAACAATGCAGATTACCAGGCCCCCACAGCCTCAGCTCAAATCTATGGGCGGGTCCAGGACTCTGCATAGTTAGTCCGGCCACACACCCCCTCTGTCCACAGGAGATTAGGGCTCTCTGTCCCTTAGAGCCCCGAGGATGACAAAGCATGGATTAACCTCAGGGGAGGCTAATTGTTTCCTTAATTGGCTGAACTCACAGTGGGGAGCCCTGTCTAGAAAGCCCTGGCCTGACTGTGAAGGGTGGGACTGCTTTGCCTGACCAATAACCAGCTTCAGTGGAGACTGCCCTAGAGATTATAAAATGTTCCCAGCAGAAGTGGCTTGTTGGAGCAGGGCCTGGCCCCAGGGGTGCCCAGGAAGGGCATTCGAGAAGGTGTGGGGATCCTGCAGCTGCCACGCCCTGCACCCCGTTCCCACAGCCCCCTCAGCACAGGCCTAGTTCTGCCTGCACCCAACCCCCCACCTGCCCCACCCTGCTGCCACTCAAGCCTGGCCTGATCTTGCTGGGTGGCAAGCCGGGGCCAGTCCAGGACCCCTGCAGGGGAGAAAGAAAGGGTGGCGAGAGGAAGCGCTCTCAGGTGAGGGCGTTCTCATGTCCGCCACCAGGTGGCGCCATCAGCACGGGCCAGCCCCGGGCTGTCCCGCGTGGCCAAGAAGGGAAGGGGTGGACGTTAGCCCAGGGCTTGGTGGCTCTGCACCTGCCGCCCCAGGACCTCCAGCGACCAGCCTCTGGGTCGGTGCTTGTCTCTTCCAGGGACGCAGTTGTGCCCAGGGCCTGAGCCTCACAAAGCTTTGGCTCACGGTGGATATGGAATGAATGTTGAAAATGGTGCCACCTTTGTTTTCTGTTTTTTCCAGATCTTCTGGATTACGTTCAGTGTTGGGGGGTGGGAGGGGCAGTCGCACAGCTTAGTGGGAAGGTCTTGCCTAACTGTGGGTGTATGCCCAGGAGGAAGGCTCTGCACCCTGGACCCAGGTGTGCCTCTGGCTCCCTTTGTGACCTCCAGCAGGTCACGTACTCTTTTTCTTCATCCCCAAATATGTAAAATGAGGTGACAATACCTGCCCTGACTGAAGAATCAGGTGACTTGCAGGACAGTGCAGTCACTGGAACTCAAGTCCTGGTTCCACGGCCTGCTCGCTGCGTGGCCCTGGGCAAGGGGCCCGTGTCCTCTGAACTTCACATTCCTCATCTGTAAAATGGGGGCATAATAACACCTCCCGCACGAGGTTTCTGTGAGCACCGACGTACAGGAAAGGCTTTTAGAACCGTGTCTGGCATGAAGCAAATGCTCAAGAGCCAAATATACGGCGCAGCTCAAGCTGCGAGGGGACTTTGGCGATCAGCTGGGCTGGGCTTCGGGTCCGGGGAGGCTGCAGGGCAGGTGGCCTCCAGGTGGGCTTGCCTGTGCCCAGGTGAGGGTCAGCACCACCCAGTGCAGGGCTGCTACATGATACAAGAAGGACCCGAAAGAAAACCAGGCTGCTCCTGGGAGGGGAGGGTGGCTGCCCTTTTTAACGTGGGGGTGCTGGAAGGAGAAGGTGGAAGGAAACGCGGAGCTGGTCGATGAGCCCTCGTGCTCTGGGCGCTGGGGACCTGGGGAGTGGAATGCTCTTTGTCTCAGCCACTGGGCCAGCTTGGCGGGTCATTCTGAGAGGTCCCCTCCTGCTGAGTGGCTTGGCTCCTCCTGGCCAGGAGTCTTCAGGGAGGAATGAAGTGACTTCCGCGGCCGGGGCAGGGAGCAGTGTGGTTCCCGTCCCACGGCACTTCTGCTTGCTGTGCACCCACCGCCCCCAGCGCTGCCTGGAGAGGAACCTGGGGGAGCTCAGGACCTCAACGTGACCGGGCTGGAGGCCCTTCAGCCGCCCACACTTGCTCACTTGGGCATTTGGAAATCCTGGAGATGCTTCCCTCCCTAGACACGCGGGGCTTGAGGACAAAACCATGACTTACGTTTTGTTCCCGCACTGCCCAGCACACAGTAGGCACAGAATAGATGTGCATGGAACTAAGCCGAAAACAGGGTCCAGCAATTCTGTTCCCATTTGGAAAGCTTTAGTCTTAGTGGGGAGGAGGCCCCTGGGGACTTTAGGGGACACCTGTGCTTTCCCATTTCCCTACCCAACTTTCTCTTCCTTCAGGGCTGCCACCTCCTCCATGAAGCCCTCCTGGGCAGCCCCCCCACCAGCCCCTGAGTAATTCCCTTCTCCCCCTACCCCTCTCTTTGCACCATATGCACTTCTGCCATCGAAGTGGGCTAGAGTAGCAGTTAGAAATCACTTTAACCTCCTTGTGCCTCAGTTTCCTCATCTGTACAATGGAAGCGATTAGAGTTCCTACCTCACAGAGTTGCGTGAGAATTAAATTGGTTAGGAGGTTAAAACCCCTTGCACAGCGTGCGGCGTTCAGTAGCTGCCCCAGGCCACTCTGTTACTTCCTAGTCGTGCTGAGATTGCCCAGCTCCCACTCTAGACTCTGGCTGGACTCTTCCACTCCCACGTCCTTAGCGAGGCCAGAGCCCTGCAGAGCAGGCACTCAGCAAAGCGTGGAGGGCGGCTGGGTGCCGGGTGCCGGGTACAAGCCAGTGGCTGAGAGGGGCTGTGCCCCGCGACCTCGCCTGCAAGCTCCCAGAGGCCGTGTAGGATCCCGTCTCACTCCCCTGCGCCTTGGCCCTTGGGGCCTTCTCCGCTTGTTCACTGGGGGCACAGGAGAGGAAACACATGAGAGGGGATAGAAAGTTTTGACAAAAATGAAGTTTCTGGATGTGCAGTGATTTTTTCTTCTATCATCCTGGCTTCTGAGGCCCTGACAGCACAGCTTGGGCCTATGGGCTCCTTGCCAAGGCCTGTGCCTGCCGGGACCCTCAGCCTCTTACCTAGGGGCCTGCCTGGAGAGGGCATGGCCCCACCCCCAGGTCTAGCTGTCCCCAGGCCTGCCGAGAGCCTACTGTGTGCCAGCAGTCAGGCACGGCCTCCGCAACAGGCATGGGAGGAAGGCCCTGCACCCCCGCCTTGTGCTCACCACCCCCCACTCAAGCGCCTCTGTGCCGGGCACTGGGCTCAGAGGCCGAGAACACAGGCAGGAGGCCGGGCCAGGTGGGAACCGCCAGGTGTGTGGCTGGCTGGACCAGGCTCAGCTGCCGTGCAGCTCTGGGTGCTCAGGGAGCACAGAGCCAGCACGGGGTGCAGCCAAGTGGCCCCTGGGCAGGATGGAGCCAGCACCAGTGTCGGAAGGGCAGGGTCCCATGTTCTGGGGCAGCTTGGCACTCAGCTGCCTCCTGGTGCCAAGCCGTAAGGAGACCTGTGGAGGCACAGACTGAGCCTTTCGAACACTCGCTCTGTGCCTGGAGGCATTAACATGAGGTCTGTCACATGGCATCGAGGTGCTTAGACAACCTGCTCCCCCCAGGAGCTGGGGAACAGTGTGAAGCAGATTATCTGTGTCTCACTGTGACATATGCGACCGTGTATCACCGTGATGGGTCAACACTCAACACCACTGGGGTCCCCGGCCCCCTCTCCACCTTCCCCCGGGCGCCGACAGGAAATGTCTTGCGCTCATCCATCTTTCTCTCCTGGTGGCTGTCCCTGCTCCTCCCACGCTCCTGGCGTTGGTGGGAAACAGCTTCTGGTTTTTGCTGTTCATGTGTGAAGTGGCTGAGGGAAAAGCATTTGGGCAAAGACCGAACCTGGACCTCATGGGGCCATCACCGGGGCTGCAAGCGGGGTGCCTGGACTCAGCTGAAGAGGCCGTTGTGGGTGGGAAGAGAGGCTCGCGCAGCCGGGAGTTAGAATTCCTGCCCCAAGGACCTGCCCTGATCTTGGGCAAGTTGCTTTGCTTTGGGGGGCTGTGGTCTTCTTTCTAGCATGATTGGGACAATCATAATTATGTCATGGAGGGGAATGGCACCCACGGAGAAAGGAGATAAGTTCTCAGCAGCTCAGCCACCTTCCCACCCACTTCCTCCTCGAGCCAGGAGCCTCCCGCCCCAGCCCCTTTCCTCTGTGGCTCCACACAGCCGGCAGACCACTGGCCCCCACCTGATCAGGCCGGTGCTGGGCTCCAGGCTGCACAGGGTGAGAGGCTCCCAGTGCACGGGGGAACGGGGCCCTGGCAGCAAACAGCAAACTGTCACTGTCCCTGTGTTGGCACCTGCCGGAGGCGAGAACAGGGCTGTGCTATGCAGCCAGATGGGGAAGCAGTTCGTGTGTCTCACGCGGGGGTGGCGGGAAGGGGTGAGCTAAGGTTCAGGGAAGCCACAGAGAGGAGATGACTTTTAAGGTGAGCCGGAGAGGAGGTGTCCTCTGGGCCTCTGCCAGGGACCCACGGTGGCCCTTGCTGGGTGAGTGGCGGGCAGCCTGCCTGTTGGTCCCTGGATGTGTTTGGTCCTCTCTGAGGCTGGGAGTGTGTGGCTCCTGGCGCCCACCCCATCCTACCAAGCACCTCCACCCCCCACCCAAAAACCCTTCTCTTTGGGAAGCACATTATCAAGGGATTCCTGGGATATTTGAGAGGGGAAGTTTGTGTGAACATGATCGTGGTCGTTTGGTTTTTTTTTTTTGAGACAGAGTCTCACTCTGTTGCCCGGGCTAGAGTGCCGTGGCGTCAGCCTAGCTGACAGCAACCTCAAACTCCTGGGCTCAAGCGATCCTCCTGCCTCAGCCTCCCAAGTAGATGGAACCACAGGCACACCCCACCACACCTGGCTAATCTTTCTATTTTATTTTATTTTAACTTTTTTTTTGAGTCAGAGTTTCACTCTGTTGCCCTAGCTAGAGTGCTGTGGCGTCAGCCTAGCTCACAGCAACCTCAAACTCCTGGGCTCAAACGATCCTCCTGCCTCCGCCTCCCGAATAGCTGGGACTACAGGCGCTTACCACCACGCCCGGCTAATTTTTTGTTTCTGTTTTTTCAGTTGCTTGGCTAATTTTTTCTATTTTTTTTTAGTAGAGACGGGGTCTCGCTATTCCTCAGGCTGGTCTTGAACTCCTGACCTCAACGATCCTCCCACCTCAGCCTCCCAGAGTGCTAAGATTACAGGCATGAGCCACCACACCCAGCCGATTGTGGTTGTTTCAAAAAAAGTGTTTTAGAAGTGGGGAGCTAAACCAGGACCTTCCGTTCCCATGGCAATCCTGTGCCCTCCTCTGTGCTGTCCCAATATCTTGACCGTGGGGCTGAGCAGGGACAGAACCCCCCCGGGGTTTGGAGCAGGGAGAATTGGGTCCCCGTCCCAGCTCTTCTGGTCCTGTGGCCTGGACAGGTCGGAGGCCCAGATTCCTCACCTGGCAGCCACCCCTGCTGAGGGCTGGTTCCGGCACTGGAGCTGAAGGTTCAGGGTTAGGGAGCAGAAATGGCCGAGGGAAGCCCTGAGGAAGCAGAGAGGCCACTAGGGAGGAACTTCCTGGGAACACAAAGGGGAACCGGGGCTGCCGGCCGCCAGCGTGGGCCGTCCCTCCCGAGAACTAAAGAGGAAGGAGGGACACTGACTGGAAAAGAAGGCCCCAGATGGAGAGCCGCTGTCCGTGGCGGCGGGCCCTGCCCTGTCACCCACGCCCTCCCGGCCTCCCTATGGCCTCCTGGCTCCTCGGCTGGCTCCTGTTGCCCTGGACCCTGCGGCTGGCAGGTAGCGTCTGTCTTGCTTCTTCTCACGTACTCTCTCGCTCGAGAACATCAGAGCGGCTTTCATCCGGCCGGTGCGGCTAATTCCCGGGGACCTGTCTCCAGGGATTTGCTGGTTGTCGTTTGAACATTGCAGACTTCACAGGGGAAGCCTTCAGGGACCAAGAAGATGTTGAGCTAATGCCTTGCCAAGGTGGCTTTTGAAGGGGCGGAGGACAGCACTCTCCCCTCGCTGCCGTGTTAACAGCCGCCCCCCGCCCCCCGCCCCTGGCGTAGCCTGGCCTCCGGCTCTTAAACAAGGAGGGTGGACGGTGCATGGTTGGGTCGGGTGCGGGGTCAGTGGGGAGGGACAGCTCACCGCCCAAGGAATCTTACATGGCTACTGCGGTGGCAATGCACGTTGAGCCTGCCAAGTGGCAGAGCCATCCCCGGCGTTGTTGCTGGCGTTAACCAGGCAGAGAAGGGGAGGCCAGGGCCAGCCACAGGGCACTGTGCCCTGGACGCAAAACTGTCAGAAAGGATTGTGCCTCCCATTTCCTGAAACAACCAGAGGCCAAGCATTCCAGGACGCGAGTATGTCTTTCCAAAGGTGCCCCTTTGCTGGGGTCAGGCTCCCTCCGAAGCTGGATGGCCTGGATCCAGGCAGGCCATGGGGGATGTGGCCTCTGGGAGGGACCCCCAGGAGTGTTCTTCTCCAGGGCTGCCAGCACCAGGGTTCCTCATGCTCAGTAAGTTCTTCTGGATTCTCTCTGTCCCTCCTTGGTCTGGGTGCCAGCCGTATCCACCCCACTGTGGAGTAGGTGCTTTTCTTTTGTATTTGCTTAGACTTAGGAGGCTTCCAGGAGCTGCCTCCACCCACATTCCGCTCTGCCCCTGGCTCTCTTTTATGCTGTAAATGACAATTATTCTCATTATCATGAGTTAGCCTTTATTGAGCATTAACTGGGCATGTGCTGTCCACCCTCACAGCAGCCGTGGGGCACCCGCTGTCCTCCACAGCACCATTTTAAGGAAAGGGAAATGGAGGCCGGTTAACTTGCTCAAGGCCTGGCCGGTAAGTCAAGGCCAAGGTCAGACCCAGCTCAGCCCCAGCCCAGCCAGGGCCGTTGGGGGCTGTGGGCTCTGGAGTGCCTCTTGCCTTTCATTGCAAAGATCATTTTTCACAGAAAAATTTACCCTGGGAGGCAAGAGCTGCCCCGTGTGGTGCCTGTGCAGGCTGGGCCAGCCCCCGCTGACACTGGCCCCTGTAACCCTGTGTGCCCCCAACAGCCCGGTGCAAAGATGACCAGAGTACTGGAAGTGCCGCTTGTTGGTGACATGCATTTGAACTCACGCTTAGTCATTTTTAACTAAATTTTCCCCCAGTTCCCCTCATTTCTCTGTTTGTGGTCACTCCTCCCTAAGAGACACCCAGCGCCTCCTGTAACTCAGCGGTAGAAGAGGCTTTGCAGGAAAAGCTCTTTTGTAACAGTCTCAACTGCAAACAAAAACATATTTCCCCCCTGTATTGCAACAAACCTTTTACAAAAGAGAAACTCTGCTCTTTCTCAAGAGGCCAAAACACCCGCATGGTCTCCTAGAACAATGGTCCCCAACCCTTTTGGCACCAGGGACTGGGTGTCATGGAACACAATTTTTCTACGGACGGGGGAGGCAGGACTGTGGGGTGGAGCTCAGGTGGTGATGCGTGGCCTGGTTCCAGACCGGACACGGACCAGTACTGGGCCTCAGCCTGGGGTTGGGGACCGCAGTCCTAGAAGGCACTGGGCAGCAGACAGCCCGCCCCAAGCGCTCTCGGTCCCGCCCCTCCAGCCCCTTCATCTATCTGTTGCTCCACACCTCTCCCCACCTCCTTGCTCTGCAATTTGAGGATTTGGGGGAAGGAATCCTGCCTCTCCCACATCTTCCAAAGCGCCCCTGACTTCAACCATCAGCCTGGTGCAACCAGCTCCACCGCCTGCCAGTTCCCACCCAGCTGGCACCCCTCAGCTGTGTCCACAGGAGGGGTCCGTGGCATCCTCACTGAAGCCCAGGGTGGCTGAGTCTGCACGGTTTCCCTGAACATTAGAGGATGTGGGGTTAAGAGGGCAGGCCATGGCGTTCGGCCTGAGTTTCAATCTGAGCTCTGCCACCCACCCCAGGACCCTGTATCACTGTGTCTCAATTGCTGCATCTGTTAAATGGGTACAATAATAGTGCTGTCTTGGACACTGAGAGCCTGGCATGTGGGTAGTGCTCATGAATGCCAGCCACCGGACAGCCTGGCAGGGTTGTGGAGACTTGAGATATGGTCGGTGAGCCCACAGGCTCCTTTCTAGTGGTCTCTAGCCCACCCTGGGAGGCATCTCAGGACCACTCTTGCTCCCAGTCCCCCTCCTCCCAGGTGTGAGCCAGGACTCCGGCCTGCTCGCCTCTGGCACCCTGACCCCTCTGCACACTGCTTTTCCCAAGGGCTCCCGCCCCCACTGGTGATCTCCTTCGGGGGTGGATTATGGGAGCCGGAAGCTTGGCTTTCCCTGGAGCAGCTGCTTCTGCTTCAGCCCTGTCTCCACAGGTCTCTGTCACCTCCAAGGATTCTGGGGCCAGACAGACCTGAGTTCAAGGCCTGCCTTCTTCTCATGACTGCTGTGTGACCTCAGGCAATTTACTTAACCTTTCTGAGCCTAGTGTCCTCAACAAATGTCAGTCCCCTCTCTCCTCTTGGCCTTTTGAGAAAGCTGGACTTTATTTATTTCTCAAATAGATGTTGAGGAGGACCAGTTAGAGGCACTGGGGGACCCCAGAGCTGAGCAAACCACAGTCAGCCAGGTGGTGACCGCGAGACTCAGCCAGAGAAGTTACCGAGGCAGGTTTGCCTCCCCTCCTATTTGCTCTGGATCCAGGTGTCACCGGGCCCTTTTTTCATCCAAAAGGTGTTCGGGAGACTCTGCCTTTTCCAGGCTGAGGCTTCCTGTCTCCCTTCCCGCCGCTCCAGGCCTCTAGCAGGAGCGGCCCGTGCTTTTCATCTTTGTCTAATCCCAGTGAAAAGCTCTGGGCTGAGGCAGGCGGGGAGAGGCCGGCTCCCTGGAGGTGGGCAGGGAGCGCGGGAAAGGCTGTCTGCAGCAGGGGAGGACAGAGCTGGCGGGTGGGCAGCCACGCAGCAGGAACAAAGGCTGAAAGGCCAAAGGGCAGGGCACAGGGAGGGGACTGAGAGGTTCCGCCAGGCTGGAGGGGAGAGTCTCTCAGGGAGCGGTGTGTGGATTGTGAATGCCTGTCCGGCAGGGGTCCCCGCCCTCCCAACAGGTCCTGTCTCGGCTTTCTCCTTTGTAATGGTGAAATGTTATACACATACAGAAAAGTGCCCTGCTGTATAATAAATGCTGTAAAACAGCGTTCTGTGTGACTACCGCCCAGGTCAAGAAAGAGAACATTCTAGTGCCCCAGCGGCCCTTGTACCTCCCCAAACATCCCTCCCTCCCCTCTGTGGTTGGAACCACCATCCTGACTTTTAGGGCGATTACTTCCTGGCGTTTCTTTATAGTTTTATCATTAGTACACATCACTAAGCCACATGGACTAGTTTTGCCTGCTTTTCAGCTTTGTGTGATTGGAACGATGCTGTGCGTGTTCCTTTGTGACCCTCTTCTTTCATTCAGCATTCTGTTTTTAAAGCTACATCCAGTGCACGGGGTGGCTGACGTTTGTTTGTTTTCATGGCTACAGAGCAAGGGTCACAAACCACGGCCTGTGGGCTAACTCCAGCCCGCTGCTGCTGCTTGCCTGGCCTGACAGTTATGAATGGTTTTTATATTTTTAAGTGGTTGAAAAAATCAAAAGGGACTGTGCAGACTCACGTGGCTTCTGATCCTTGAGTCCCAGCACGGTGCCCGGCGCCCAGCGGATGCTCAGGAAATAGTAACAATGACAGGAGGAATTAAGCTCCACAGCCCCAGCGAGTTCTGAGCCAGGTGGGGACCCGATGCCACCAGGAGGGGCACCTGGGGGAAGCGACAGAAGG
Organism: Avahi laniger; assembly: GCA_963575035.1. Taxonomy (NCBI): domain Eukaryota; kingdom Metazoa; phylum Chordata; class Mammalia; order Primates; family Indriidae; genus Avahi; species Avahi laniger. The sequence continues at coordinate 58,864 of CAUYSK010072641.1, read as the reverse complement.
GCTGGAAGGGCCAGTGGTCTGGTGCCAGGTGGGGCTGAGCCCGTGGTCCTCTCGGGCAGGGCGGAGACCGAGCCCCTCAGCCCGCATCGCATGAGTGCGAGAGTGGACGCTGCGTGCAGGGCAAACGCGGTCCTCCCCGTGGATCTAGGCGAGGCCTCAGCGCAGTGGGAATAGGAGCGGCAGACCCGGGGAGGGGGTGGTGTGGGGGACATACCAGGTGAGCCTGGTGAGAGGGAGCGGAGGAGGTAGGCGTGGAACCGGCAGGCGGAGCTCTGGCTGCCCCGAGGGGATGGCCTGACCAGCCTGGATTTGAGTCCCAGGAGACTTTGGCCAAGTCCCCCGAGCACCCCGAGCCTCCACACGCTCACCCTGCCGTGTGCTCAGCCTCCTCTGGGCAGGCCTCCTGCCAGCAGCAACAGGCCAGCACCATCAATGGCTGCAGGGCCTGGCGCCTGGGACGCCCAAGGGAGGGTCTGTGAGGCTTTGGCGCTGGGGACAGGGTTTGAGGGTGCAGTGAGTGATGGGACTCAGTGCCCACCTGCCCAGGTTGGGTGTGTTCGTCCTGCCCTCCAGGCTCCTCTGGGCCCAGCCGCTGCCCCCTCCTGCACACCCCGCTCTGTGCCCAGAACTCAGGATCTCACAGGCCCAGGAGCTCACTGTGGCCTCCCCAGACCTCTTGCAGGCTGTGGTGACTCACTGTCCCTGGACACACTCAGGCCAGAGCCCAGAACATGAGCTCCTGAGGGACAAGGCCAGGCCCAAGTCATCTCTCTGAGGCCACATCCAGCCAGGGCCAGGCACAGAGAAAGGCTGCAGGGCCACGGCCAGAAGGACCCTGGCCCAGGGTGCCACGGGGAGTCATGGCTGGGACCAGGAAATGCCTGGCTTCGGAGGGTCTCTTTGATGAGTCGCTATGTCTGGGGACTTCATCCTAGGGCCGGGGGTGTGCAGGGTGCCTGGGAGAGCCAGAGGAGGTGGATGGTCGCCTGGGCTGGGTTTCTGGCCCCTCCCGCGCTGGGGCTGCAAGGGCTGTGGTGGGGAAATGGAGAAAGGATGGGGCCGGGAGCCTTTGGGGCTCTGGGCCAGATCTGTGCTGCTGCTGGGCGGGGGAAAGGGACATCTCACGTTCCGCACCCCCCACCACCTTTGCTCCTGCTGTTCCCTCAGCCTGGAGGATGTCCAAGCTGTCTGTCAAGGTCAAACTCAGGCTACCTCCTCTGTGGAGCCCCTTCTGGCCCCTGTCCCAGCCCCTGACCCACCCGATCACCACGCCCCTCCCCCAGGGTGTTCACGTCAGAGGTGTGCAGGCATGACTGAGCTCACCTGGGGCAGGTGAGGCCGTGAGGCAAGCCGTGTGGGAAAGGCCAGAGAGCAGCAGACCTCCTCAGTGGCAGAGCAGAGGGGCCCCCCCCTTCCCGCACTGAGGTGGGGAGCGGGAAGGAGGGGGTTGGCAGGGCTGGGGGCTGGGCGAGCTTTCCGCCCAGGGGGTTTGGGATCAGGATCGTAGGGGAGGTAGCGATTTAAGAGATGTCAGGATAAAAGTGAGCTGGCGAGTCATCCACAGAAAGGAGTTAGTGTGTTGACAGCCAGAAGCATTTATATTTTAAAAGGAGGCTGAGGCGGGAGGGGGACAAATCCCACAGAATGAATCACTAACGCTGGGGAAGGCTTTAGGCAGCTGAGAGAGACTGTTTGGAACTCTGTAGTATTTCTGTCCTAGTTCCAGAATGCAAATATGATCATGTCACTTCCCAGTTTAAAAGCCCACAGAGGGCCAGGTGCGGTGGCTCACACCTGTAATCCCAGCATTTGGGGAGGGTCGCTTGAGGCCAGGAGTTCCAGGCTGCAGTGAGCTATGATCACACCACTGCACTCCAGCCTGGGCAACAGAGCAAGATTCTGTCTCTAAAATATAATAATAATTATAATAATAAATAAAAGCCCACAGAGGCTCCACCAGGTTTCAGAATAGCATCCAACCCCTGACCTCCCACCTCTGGGGCATCCCCTGGTGCCCCCTCCCTGACACAAACCCTTTTTCTCAACTCCCCTGAGGCTCTTGAGTCCCTCCCACTCAGTGCCCTGTTTCAAGTTTTCCAGAAGCTTTCCCCAAGAACTTTCTGATGCTTAAAACTCCTCTCCAGGGCCCTCCCCCCACCTGTCTGCCTCCTGTTCTTCCTTCCAGGTTCAGCTTGGTAAGGAGACGGGAGGGAAAGATGCCAAAATGCTCACAGCTGCGATGTTGGTGGCAGACCTGCGGACCAGTTCGGCTTTCTTCTTCGTCTTTTGCTTCGATTTATAGAATTTCTTCAGTCCACAGCCTTCACTTCTATGGTGGGGGGTGTGGGGGAACATGAAGAATTATAATTTTTTTTTTTTTTTTTGAGACCGAGTCTCACTCTTTTGCCCAGGCTAGAGTGAGTGCCATGGCATCAGCCTAACTCACAGCAACCTCAAACTCCTGGGCTGAAGCAATCCTCCTGCCTCAGCCTCCCGAGTAGCTGGGACTACAGGCATGCGCCACCATGCCCAGCTAATTTTTTCTATATATTTTTTTAGTTGTCTGATTAATTTCTTTCTATTTTTAGTAGAGATGGTCTCGCTCTTGCTCAGGCTGGTTTCAAACTCCTGAACTCAAACAATCCGCCCGCCTCGGCCTCCCAGAGTGCTAGGATTACAGACATGAGCCACCACGCCTGGCCTGAAGAATTATAATTTAAAGAACAAACGATGACCCAGCCCGAGGTAGCCTCCCCAGGAAGCCCCCGCCCCTCCCAGGCCGGGCTGGGCCTGCAGCCCGGGGTCTTCCCTCACCCCATGTTTCCAGCCCGGCCTGGCCTCCCTGGCAGGACTTTGGGTGGGCACAAAACGCTCCCTGTAGCGCGTCTGTTCCCCTGGCTCCACTGCACCCACCCCCATTCAGAACCCCCACCCCACCCTCTGGCCCTACCCGACAACCCGATGCCCCTCTTCTCCTGTAGAGGTGGGCAGGAAGGAGGAGCTCCCCCGCTGCCCTGGGCCGCACTCTCAGACCAGCCCCACCGTTTGAGCGACCTGCCTTTCAAAAGGGGCAAAAGTGAGACAACTGCTATGAACACCTTTGACAGTCTGCGCTTGGCTGTGTCCCCGCATGGCCACTATGCACCCTGGGTCGGGGTCTAGAAGTGTGAGAACAGGACTTAGGCCATGGAAATGCTCCAAGGCAAGCCACATCTGTACACAGAGGGCGTCGGTGCTAAGCGCCGTGATACTCTCTGTTCAAAATCTGCCCTCCAACACCTGCCGCCTGCCGCCTGCCCCTCCCTCACCAGCCACTTGGCCACACGCCGTCGCATTTGATGCCTGTGTCCCGTTTGTCTGTGGCATCCTGGGATTCAGGCTCAGGCGAATGGCCGGGATCTATGATGAAACCAACAGCCCGGATCTGTCTCCCCAGCAGCCTTTCAGATGGGCCTTAAAAAAAGGCCCAGTGTCTGAGAGACGCCGGAATTAAATTGGAGGGCAAACTCCATGCCTAAGATACAGACCGTGGGAACCGCTTTCTTCCGTAGCTGGGGAATCAAAGTATTTTCCTTTAAAATCGACCTAGGTCGAATGGATACCTTTGATCAGCACATCTGGGCCTTCACGCCCTGGCTGACAACGCTGTTGCCGCAGACAGGACTGAGTTCTAGGCATGGGGGGAACAGGGCCAGGCCCTGGCCCAGGCCCAGAGGTGGTGGGTGACAGGAGCCTCGAGGAGGCTGGGGCAGCTGGAGGAGACAGAGAAGGACAGGGGAGACGTGGGGTGGGGGCAGATCTGGGGTGGGAGCGTTTTCAGTGAGTGCACGCCACGCTGTTCCACACGCGCATGCTTTTCCTGCGAGAGCTCACTGCCGCAGCAAGAGAGGGATGCCGTCTGGCCCTTTTTGGACACCGGGTTGGCCTCGTCACAGGGCCAGTCTGTAAAGGGCTCATGGGGTCACTTACATCTGTTTTGGGGGGGCTCTGTGTGAGCTGACAGTAACAGTCCCCTGAACGCTGCAGGGGTGCCTGAGTGCCGTCGTCCCCAGACCCGTACGTGTCGCTGGCCATGTCAGCCTACTAGATGGCCCAAATTTAAAGAAATGGCCTCTGAAATTTTTTACAGTCCCTTTAAAAGAGTGTATTTCTTCCCTTTGAGAAGCTTCCCCTTTGCTTGCTTTGAGGTTTTAAATTGTAGCACAGAGCAGTGGTGAAGAGTTCAGGGCGGCAGCCTCACCGCTCACCAGCTGTACCGTCGGGCAAACCTCCTTCCTTCTCTGAGCCTCATTTTGTCATCTGGAAGAGGGGACCGTGCCCAGGGGACATTAGCTCTTCTCATCACGTGGCTTCACAGCGGGTGCTGGAGAGTCTGTGCTGTGCAGGGGGCACCAGGCACCCAGGGGCGGCTCAGGGAGGAAGTGAGCAGGACAGAGGGGGACCCTGAAGCCAGGAGGGGGCGCGGCAGGAGCAGCAGGGACACAGGAGCATGGCCCGGGGGCGCTGAGCCTGGGAGGAAGGGCTGGATCCTCCGGGCCAGGGACTTTCAGTATTTTTAACAGTGGCCCCAAGTTAAGAGATGCATGCTTTGGCATGACCCTGTCTGAACCCGACTGTGTGAATATAACTGAAACCAGAAGGTCGCAAACAGTGCCCTTACTACGTGTGAAATGCTCCATGTTCTGTTTTAATTGCTTGTCTTAACCCTGCAAATTGATTCCAGGCTCCTTCCTGGGCTTCCTCCAGCAGGGAGCCCCTGCCAGCTCAGGCAGGGCAGGAGCAGGGTGAGTGACGGGAGCTGCTGAGCTGGGGGGACAGTCTGATGCTGAACGCTGGTGACCCGGAGGGCAGCTGCTGGGGTGGGCACTCGCACACCCGGGGTCAAGGTCCCTGCTGCCAACTGCTGCCCCCGGGGACTCAGCGAGTGTCCCCAGGTCAGGGTGGGAGGGCAGCAACGCCATCCAGCTTTGAAACCCCAAGTTCAAGCGGCCACAGATGCATAAGAACCGGAAAAGGAAGGACTCAGGCGCCAGCGGGTGGTAAAGTCTTTCCCAGCGCGGTGGTGGAGCACGCAGGGTGGGGAGACGCGCGGCCCAGAGCCTGCACACACCACACCCAGGCAGGGGAGCCTCTTGGGCCAGGCCCCTGGGGTCCTGTCCGCCTCGACCACCACCACCAGGGCGTGTACACCCTGCGCTTAAGCAGGCAGAAGGGTAGGGCTGGCTTTTGCCTTTGCAGACTCACAGAGAGGACTCAAGGACTATCTGACTTCCCTGCCTCGTCCTTGTCCCCTAGGGCAAGGCAGCCTGGCAGTATGGCAGACATGCTGGATTCCTGGTCCCGTTTAACCCCACTACAACCCCGTAACGTTGGCATTGTTGCTCTCCCTGTGTTGCAGGGGAGACACCGAGGTTCAGAGAAGTAAAGCCACCTGCCCAAGGTTGCGCAGCCTTTAAGAGGCAGAGCCAGGATCCGAATCCAGGCCTGCTGCCTCCAGACCTGGGTTTTTGCCACTGGCCCCCTGAAAACGCCATCTCCTGCAAAGTGGGGTGGACATGCTTGGCAGGGGTAGTCCCTGCTGCCCAGCTGGGGACATCTGCTCTGGTGGTCATGTGGAGGTGGGGAGGGGCAGGGAGGATTGGAGACTATAAAAGAAACAGCCAAGCCCTTGGGTGGGGCTGGGCCCTACCGAACACCCCAGCCTTCCTCCCCTCCAGGCAGCTGCATGCGCCAATCCAGGAGGTGCCCAGCCAGCTCACATTGTCTCATGGGGGACACACTGCCTTTGCAGAACAAGGGACAGAGCGTGATGCAGCCACAGCCGTCGCTGGGCGTGAGACAGTAGTCACACTGCCCTCACTCAGAGAACACACCTCACGCTCTGGGAGGCTCCCACTGTAGCCCCCTAAGCCTGGGGTGAGAAGCGGACACCCCCAGGGCAGGCCCCTGCAGTTCTCTCTGAGCCCCTCTTCACCCACCCTCTCTGTCTGGTGTGGCCTCCGTGTGATCTTGGAGCCATGTAGCCACCTGTCAGCCATCTGACTGTGAAAATCTGTGACATCCACCAGGGCTCTGACAAACCTGTTTTTAGCGTCTAATGGCTACTGTGCCTGGTGCCACCACGAACGCCCTCGCTGTATCTGATAGCCGCTTCTCAGCCCAGGTACTGGCTGTTCTTCCTCAGCATAGTCAGACTAACCTGGGTTCAAACCCTGCCCCACTACTCATGACTTCTGTGGCATTGGGCCTCTAGGACCCTCTGTATCTTTGTCTACAGAATGGGGTTGCAATAGTTGCCTTGTAGGATTGTTGTGGTATTTAATTGACCTAGGACCTGTCACACCCAGCCAGGGTACATTTCTGTACCTTTTTGTTCCCTTGTCTGTGTGCTCCTGCAACCAGGTCACCCACATGCCACCCTCTGCTCAGACAGACCCAGTGGCTCCCAGCGCCAGCCCTCCCCAGGCTCCCTCTGCTCCATACCACCCTTCCCTGTTAGACTGGGGGTGCTGCCAGGGCACCTAGGTCCTCTGAAATGTTTGTGGGAGGCAAAACAAATGATGGCTGGAAAGAATTTGAGGACTTGGAAATGACTATAAACCTGTCTGCACTGGCTGGGGGCAGGACCCCACAGTCTGCACCCCAGAAGGGGCCTCCTGGTGCCACATGTCCAGGATAGGGGGTGGGAGCCAGGCAGCTGCCGTGGCCCAGGCCTTGGGGTGCCGACAGCCCAGTGGCAACTCAGGACCGGGGAGGCGATTAGCTCCACTACCAGGCCAGGACCCAAAGGCTTGGCTGCGACCGCAGACCTTTCCTCCCTGGGTTTCTGGTCTGCTGTCTCCAGGTCGGCTGTCGCCATTGATTGAGCTGGTCAGAGATGCTTCCTCTCGTCACCATTTGGCGACAACAGTTTCACCAGAAATCTGAGGTTCTCGCTCCAAAACCTCTCCTGGCCAGGGCAGACCTGAGCCAGGGCCACGCATTTTGATGACCCTGACCTGCAGACCTTAAAATAACGAATCCCAGAAGGCTGTAGAATGATAGATGTCTATTTTTATAGATTTCCCCGGAACCGTAAAGATCAGCTTAACCGCAGTAGCAACTTCCATCATGCTCTAAGAGGACGCCTCGAATGGGGAGAATTCTTTGAGACAACTGGACAAATGTCTTCCTGGCCGGACAAAGAGGAAGGTGGCTTCTTTGTACTGACAGTTGTCCATTCTCCTAGAGACGCTATGAGGAGGAGCAGGGGGCCCCGGGGAGGGGGAGTGCCCTTGGCGTGGCCACCGTCCTGGTGGTTTTGGTCAGGTTCCAACCCTGCCCCCCACGAGGAAACACCAGCCGGTGCCGTTGCCCCAGCTGCCCAGGGTCACTGCGAGAACCAAACAGGAGGATACAGATAAAAGTTGGCCAACGGCTCCCAAGCCGAGTCGGTGGAACCAGGTGGGAGTTGGCCAGGTGAGGTCAGGGAGCTGCAGGGCAGGTGCACAGAGTGAAAGCAGCCCGTGTGTGCAGGGTGGGGTCGCGGGTGCAGCCAGTGGTGCTCTTAGTCATTCGCAGTTCATCCCACCCCTCTTGCCTCTTGTCCTTCCGGCCCAGGGACCCCAGGGGACCATGCAACACCCGCACCTCGGCACCCCTACCCTGCCCCTGCCTCTCCTCAGATAAACCTCTGCCCTGAATCAATGCTCCTTGTTTTATAACAAAACTGATATATTGTTATTGTTAAACAACAACAATCCTTGAGATAGAGTCCAGAGCTACAAAGTACGGTGTGAAATCACCTCCCACCCTGCCCGCCAGAGGGGAGCCCTGGGACAGGGGGCCTGGCGCCAGCTCGGTGGATATTCCTCCAGTGAGCGGCTGTTGTCATATCCATTACAACAAAGCCGACCTGCTGTGGCAGCCAGTGGATTCCCTGGGACTGTGAGTGCCTTTAGTTCTTCGAGGAGGGAGGGGGTGTCTCTTTAGTGGCTCAACACCAAGTTCAAAACATCTGTGTGGCCGGGGCTTTAAGGGATTAACTGGCACGAAGAGCCACCTCTGTCTCTCCCTCTGCGTCTTCCAGAAGGCCTGGCCTCCCCTGGGGACCCCCTTCCCGGGGCTCGGGCTCAGAGCTGAGCTGAAGAGATGTGGGAAGAGACCAGCCTGGCCCCTCGCCAGCCCCACACCACAGGCAGGAGGCCCACGCCTGACTTTCCCCAACAAAATAAATCTCGCGGCTCCCTCTGAGTGGCTCAAACGCCGATCTTCTCCCGATTAACAACCCGGCCTACGTGTTCTTGGCTGCCTGCTGCTGACCTCAATTTAGAACTGTCTGCTGTTCAGCGGCTGGAGAAGGAAGGGCCCAGAGAGACAGGAATACTGAGGCCTGGGCCAAGCGCAGCTCAAGTCTGGGGGTGCGGCTGACCCGGGCCCAGAGTCTGAGAGCATCCCAGAAGCCTGCTGCGATGCCAGGTGAACTGTTTTCCAAGAGCCTCTGGTTGGTGAGGGGAGGGGAAGGGGGTCCGGCAGAACTGCTTTGTCGTGGTCATTGAGCATCCATTGCGGTCACAGCCGATGGAGCACCCCTGCAGTGTTGGAAAAACCGCTCTCAGGGACGTTGCGTGTTATACGATATCAAAGCTTGACGAATCCTCTCCCAGCTCAGATTCCCGGAAAGTTTTGTCCCTCCTGCTGCCTGCGCCTCCTCCTTTGGCACCAGAGAACCGTGGGCAGACCTGCCTCCCTCCCTGTCTACTCGCTGCCAGGAAGCGCTTGCGTTTCTTTATTTTGCTTTCCTGCCTCCTCCTTCTGGACTTCTCATCCTTCCCCTGCTTTCTGTCTTCCCAGCCCTGCGCTTTGATCCAGTGCGGCCTTTGGGAAGGAGAGGGGCTGGGAGCGTGGGCTCCGTGCCTCGGCCAGGCAGGGCGGTAGCTCCCTCCGCTCCATTCCTGCTGAGGGCTGGGAGCGAGGGGCTCCACCTCCCTGACCTGAGACTCTTCCTCTTGGTAAAACGGGCCTCGGGGTGTATTAAGAGAGGTGGAGCTGTGCGTGTCGAGTGCCTGGCACAAGATCTGTGCATGGCGAGTACATGAGAAGTGGGAGCTGCCCCTGCACCCCCTGAGTGCACAGGAAGTGTGAGTCGCCCCTGCACACGGTGAGTGCCCGGGAAGTCGGAGCTGCACCTGCACAGGTGAGCGCAGGGAGGTGCGAGCTCAGTCCTCACCGGCAAGCAGGTGACCTGTTACTCTCTCCCTCTGCTTCCCCTGCAGGAGGACAGTCAGTGACCCACACTGGCCTGCCCATTGTGGTCTCCCTGGCCAACAGGGCCGTCTCCTTCAGCTGCAGAATCACCTACCCATACACCCCAGAATTCAAAGACTTCACAGTCCACTACTTTCACGAAGACCTCCAGGGCCGGAGGAGCTCTGAGGAGCAGACTAGCTGCAGACCTGACCCGGGCACAGAGAACCAGACCTCCACCTTGGAGTGCCAGGTCACCCCCAGGCTGCGGAACTCCTCAGCCACTGGCACCTACTACTGCTCTGTCCACTGGCCACACTCCACAGTGAGCGGCAACGGCACCTTCATCCTGGTCAGAGGTGAGGCTCCCTCTGTGGCTCTTCCGGGGGCAAAGGACCCAGAGGTTTCAACTGGCAGAGTTTGGGGCACAGGGTCTGCAGGGGGGGTGGCTTGCCTGGTCTTCCCGCTTCGGCAAAGCTGCAAGAACATTCTCAGGGAGCCCTGGCCTCGCAGGGGTACCAAGGCTCCACCTCTGTATGGGAAGGGCAGGGGCTGGCATGTAATCTGCCCCTAGCCACCTCTGGCAAGTGACCTGAGAGAGGTCACTTGGCCCCTTGGTCTCAGCGTCCCATCGGCACAGTGTGGGGGGCGGGGGCATTGGGCTTCTGCAGAATTGGACACGTGCACATACGTATTTGTGGGGGCCTCGTGTACGTGAACATTCAGATCATGTGCATCTTTCTAGGGACACATTTTTAGTTTTCATCACACTCTCGAAGGCTTGATGGCCCCAAAAGTTAAGAAGGAGCCCATCCTCAAAGTGGTGATTCTCTGACCTGCTCTGCGATTCCCACTGGAAGGGGCTGGGGGCTTTTTAATCTGCAGATCTGGGTTTGAATCCCATCCTGCTGCTTGCCCGACGTAACCTTGGCCCTGGTCCTCGTGGCGATGCTCTGCCTTTTGATGCCTTTTATGGGGAGGGATGAGATGGTTCATGTAAAGGCTGGCGCCTGGCAATGGGAGGTGCTTGGTGATGGCACTGATGTGGCTGGCACTCCATAGTCTTTGCCAGCCAGATGGATGGATGGGGGTTGGGGGAGGGAGGGAGGGCCGTGCCCTCACCTACCCGGCACAGCCCTCTGTCAGTCCCAGCACAAGCCTCCCCTCCCACCCGTACCACAGTGTCACAGAGGGAAAAGAAGAGGCCCCAAGAGGAGGCTGAGCAGAGCGGGTAGGCCAGCGAGGACCCTAGGCGGGGTTCTGGGGCCTTGTGGGGAGTGTTGTAGATGGGGTCCTGGCGGAAGGAGAACACAGGGGTTTGGGCGTCTGGGGGTTGGTGGAGTGGGGTGTGCCCAGCTTCTCCCGGTGACTTACCCCTCTGCTCACTGCCCCTTCTCCTAGACACGGGGTACCGAGAGCCCCCCCATGGCCCCCAGAAGGCCCTGCTCTTCGGCTTCACCGGCCTCCTGACCGTCCTCAGCGTCCTGGGCACAGCTCTGCTGCTCTGGAGAAAGGTACGGGGTGAACGCTCGCAGCACTGCACCCCTCCCGACTCTGCATGGCTTGGGAATGCCCCGGGGCGGAGGGGCTGTGCACAGGTGTCCCTCATGGGCCCTTGCACCCCTACAATCCCAGCACTCTGGGGGGCCAACGTGGGACGATAGCTTGAGGATGGGAGTTTGAGACCAGCCTGGGAAACCGAAGATAAGAAAACTAGCCAGGCGTGGCGGTGTGCACCTGTGGTCCCAGTTACTCTGGAGAGGCTCTTCCTGCCTCTTAAAAAAAAGACAGGGTCACGGAGAGTCTCCCCACAGGGTGCCCAGAGTGAAGGAAGGCAGGAGGCAAGTGGTCATCACGTCCAGCAGGGAACAGCAGGTGCGGGCCTCTGAGGCAGGCGCAGGCTTGGTGTTCCAGGAGCCGCGGGGGGGCCCGTGTGGCTGGCGTGGCCCACGCTCACAGAGAGTGAACAGAGGGAGGGAGACAGGGCCGGGTGAGGGCACTGGAAGGACTTTAGCTCTTCCTGTAAGTGAGGAGAGCGAGGCGGACAGGATGTGACTTGGTTTCCAGTGGGCCCTCAGCTGGGCGAGGGAGACCCGGTGAGGAGCCCAGAGAGAGGCGCGGGACCTGGGAGCAGGTGGGTGAGGCAGAGGCTGCAGGTGGTGCTGAAGGGACACTGAGGGGTGGCGCGGTGCGTAGTCTGCGGAGCTCGCCGTTTGTGCCTTTGGTCTGCTCTGTCCGGAGGGCCTGTGGGCTGTGGCCTGGAAGGGTGGGTGAGGAGGCCGCAGGGTCTGAGTCACACAGCTGCACTTGGCAGGCCTGGGGCTTGAACCCAGCCTCGGTTTCCCGTCCTTGTCTTAAGGCTGGAGACATAATTGCTCTTCCAGAGAAGGCTTCAGGCGCTAGAGCTGAGCCCCTTTTCACCCCAGGAGCCTCGGGCGGCTGCATTTCCTGCCGTCTGCGAGCCGGTGCCTGGGAAAGGGCCTCGGCCTCGATGCTGGGTCCTCTCCTGGCCCAGACCGCGCCCTCAGGATGCAGCAGGAGCAGGTCTGACCCTGGCCTGACTTCTGATTTGGCCTCGCCCTGCTGATGAGCTGCAAAGTGAGCCCGCAGGTGCTGGGCACCACTGTGCAGTCCTGGGAGGGCCCTGTCCCCTTGGCAGGTCCTTGTCCCCACGTCTGACCCAGCCACAGGGACGAGCTAAGCAGCAGGGAAGACCCAAGTAGGGGAGGGAAATGCTTCCCTCAGCCTCCAGGACTCCAGAGTTAAGGTGGAGACCACTGGCTGCTGGGCCACCTCCTCCCTCAACCAACACTGGCTGCGCCCCTGCCGAGTGCCGAGTGCCGGCTCTCTCCCTGCCGCACCCCCACTCCTGCCCTCAATACGCTTCCTCCCTCCCTCTCCCCTGCCTTTCCCACGACGACGATGGCAAGTAGGAGAGCTCTAGATTTGTTCACGCCTCAGCAAACGTCTATCGAGCAGCCACCAGGCGTTGGAAATGGGGCCAGGGCTAGAGCTTGGGCAGGGACACAAAAACTGGGCTTCAGGCACGGGTGGTGAGGGACTCACCCAGCTGTGGACCCCCAGCCCCAGGCTTACATGAGTGACCTACACAAGAGCCCTCCGTAGGCACGAGGCACAACCTGGATGCTGAGCCCCCCCCGCCCCGCCTTGCTAAGTGACCCCAGCGCCCACCCTACAGAGACAGGATTGTAGTGACGGCATCTCAGTGGTGGTGACAGACGGGCAAGCCTCAGAGCTGTGGCCTTGGCCACAGTCCCAGCCCCCTTTCCCCCTGAGCGGCCTCAGAGCCTACTGCCTTCCTCCCCCTCCTCCTCTCACCTCCCTGCCCACACTTCTAGGAACATCTGTGGAGCATCTAGTATGTGTCAGGCGCGAGGCTAAGCGCCAGACAGAGTGGCAGGCCAGCCCTTAAGACAAGAGGGTCAGGTTTGGACCCTCTCTGAGCCTCAGTTTCCTCCTCCACAAATAGGGATTAGGACAGTCCCCCCAGTGGGGGTCGAGGGCGAGGGTGGAAGGAGCGCTTTTGAGGCACCAGTCAGGTGCCTGATGCGCAGTAGGAGCTCCCCACCGCCCCGACCCTGCACCAGGGGAGGACAGCTGATGTGGGGCCTGGACTTAAGGGGAGAGGGAAGTCGGAAGGCCACAAGCAACTGCTGCGCTTGCGTTGCTAAGGCAGCCCCAGTAGCTCTCTGGAACTGGATCCGAATCCACGGTGGGGACCGTAGGGCTGCTGCCAGATGGCCTGGGAGTTGGGGGGCGAGGAAGAGGTTCCCTCCAGGCACAGAGGACTCTGGGAGCACCTGCAGTGGCAGTTGATAAGTGAATCAAAGCCAGAAGCTACCAAGGCAGAAGCAGCAGAGGGTGGACCCCAACCCACAGTCAGCCGCTCTGGGGGCAGTGAAGATGGGGCAGAGCCCGAGACCCCACTGGGCCGAGTCCGGAGAGGGGCCATTGTCTCCCCAGGGCCTGCAAAGGCCAGGCAGGGAGGGTACCGAGCTCATACCCCCAGGGACACTGGGAGCCAGAGGGTAGCAAGAATGGAAGCTTTGGGGGGACTTTGTGGGGAGGTGGAGGCAACAGGGATGGTGGGCAAGGACCCAGGGAGGGACGACCACAGTCGGCTCTTCCTGCAGGCTCTTTTTGGGTTTTTTCGGTTTTGTTTTTTCTTTTAAGGACAGGGTCTCACTCTGTTGCCCAGACTGGAGTGCAGCGGTGCAATCACAGCTCACTGCGGCCTTGAACTCCTGGCTGAATCATCCTTTCGCCTCAGCCACCCAAAGTGCTGGGATTACAGGTGTGAGCCTCCATGCTGGGCCAACCGCAGGCTCTTTAACAAGAATTAGCAGAGGCCCCCCAGGCCTTTGACCTCTCTGTTCATCCTGCCTCCCAGAGATCTTCTCCTGCCTTTCTGGACCCAGGTCCAGTGTCCCCTCCTCAGAGAGGCCCTCCCCGGCCCCCTGGCTATCTCCTCTGCCACCCTCCCTGCCTTCACCCTGTCACCCGTAGGTCCCCTGGCTCCACTCCATTTCCTCCCCAAGGCCAGCTCTGTGGGGCCAGCTGTGGCCCCGCCGCTAGCACAGGGCACTGCACACAGGCCCTCCGTGGGCATTTGCTGACAGGCTGCAGTTTGCAGGGCCCTTTCGCGCTCGCCATTAAATCCGTTCATCGTTCCTTAAGCAGACACTACCTGAGCACCCACTGTGTGCCAGGCCCTATACCGAAGGCTAGGGACACAGAGGGACACAGTGAAGACTCCCAGTCTGGGGAGGACATCGCTGTTAAACTCGTGCCATGTTAAGAGAAAAGGAGGCGGCAGTGGGCAGGGGCCTAAGAACGCAGGCTCGGGCCAGTGTTCCCAGTGCAGTCCTGCCGCTTACCAGTGCCCTGACCTTGGGCCGGGAGCTCAGCTCCTCTGTGCTCGGTTTCCTCAGCGGGGCTGCCAAGCAGAGGGGCTGCGTCATGGATTGTGGAAGGGGCAGAAGTGCAATGTGAGTCTGCGACACTCGGAGCACCAGGACAGGTCACCCTCTTGAGAGGTAGTGATCACCGCGATTGCCGCCACGGGAGCAGGTCCAGGCAGTCCACCAGGGTATCTGACCTGTCCTCGCCCTCTGATGGCATCTGACACACAGCCCCTCCCCCACGCACACTCCCTCCCTGGGTTCCGTTCCCCAGGCACGAAGGGTGCTGCCCGGACCCCTCCCATGCCCCAGACCGTGGTCCACTGTGCGCGACAGCGCCACGTGGGGCTTGAGGGGGCTCTTCTCTCTCACCCCTACCTCTGCCCCCTCAGCAAGTCCTGCCCCCATCTGTCCAGGATCCAGCCCCTTCGCCCTGTCCCCACCATCCCCGGCTCAGAACTCTGCCATCCTTCTCCCGGAATAGAACAGCATCTCTGCTGCCACACCTTGGCCTCCGTTTTATCCCCGCCAAAGCGCAGCCCCCGCAGGGCAGGGACTTGGTGTCCCCGTGCCTGGGGGAGCCTGGCACGTAGTAAGTGTGGGAGGAATGAAGGAACAAATGCACGAGGGGACCTGGAAGATGAGTCGGAGGTGGCCAGGGCACCATTCTCACCCCCATTTTACAGAGGAGGAATCTGAGGCCCAGCAGGCTCCCCGAGCTGCAGGTGGCAGCGCCCCTGTGTGCAGGGGATGCATCCTGGCCCAAGCCTGGTGACTCCCCACCGGTGCCTACTGGTGCGGAGAGACGTGGGCACACAGAGCTGGGCACAGTGCGGGGAGCCACACTGGTCATTCATTTGGAAAATGCGAGTGAAAGGGCAAGTGTCGACCGCCCGGGACAGGGTGCTCAGATGGGCAGGGCTGGCTCCAAGGAGCAGAGCACCCCCAGCCGCTGTAACAAAATGACACCTGTCTGAGTTTTCAAGGGAAAACTCTGCTCCACGGGACCCCTTGCCCCAGCCCAGGCCTCCTCAGCCGCCCCCTAAGGCCCCCACCCACTCCCAGAGGTCCCATGCCCCCCTGCCAGCCCCAACCTTCAGTACCCCTCGCGCCTGTGGCAGCTCAGGGGGCCTTATAAAATGTGAACCTGACCACTTCCCCGACCTGGCAGCCCCCACTGCCCTCGGAGCGAAGACACCGTGGCCTTTTGCGGTCCTGCCTGCGCCAGCTCCCGGCTCACCTCCTTCCCTTTGCATTTGACAATCCTCGACACGTCGTGCTCCTCCTGCCCCCAAGCTAGTCCACGTACTGTTCCCAATGCCTGGGACACTTTCTCAGAGTCAGAGAACTTGGACGTGCCTCTCCTGTCTTCAGGAGACCGTGCAAGGCAGCCCTGAGAAGTCCGCTCCAGTCGCCTGCAGACTTGAGGCTCCTTCCCTGGACCCTGCAGTGGTATTTACCTCCTGGCGCCCCCTCCCACCCCTGGTCTCACCGAGAGAGCCAGGAGGCCAGGCCTGGGTCTCACTCATCACAGTCCGCAGCACCCAGCCCAGGCCCGGCACGTAGGGGGCCGGCGAGGGTTGTCCACAGTGACCTGAAGCTCCCAGGACCATGTTTTCTAGGCTGTGTGGCCCAGACTCAAAGAGCTGTGCCAGGTCAGCCTCCTGGGACAGCCACTGCCCAGGAGCTCCCCCCTCAGCTTGGCAGTGCTCAGGCCAGCCGGCTTGGCGAGGGGAGGCACCAGGACTCGGGCTGTCTCAACAGGAGGGGGCATTGAAGTGCCCTGGGGGATCACAGCCTCTGATCACGACCTTCAAGAAGCAGGCGGTGCAGGGGAGGCGGCACTGGGTCTGAGGATGGGGCATCTGGGTTTGATCCAAGGGCAGCCACCTACTAGCTGGGGGCGATTCCACACCCACCTCCTGAGGTCTTTATGAGAAGTAAATGAAAATAAGGACAAGTCTCAGGGATCTTTGTAAACTGTAAAGTGCTACACAGACGCCAACCCCTTTAACTGTATCTGTGAGACCTACACGTTCTAACAGAACAGAAGAGCGAAAACTCCAGCTAGTGTCTGGTCAGTATCTTGGTGAAACACAGACCTGGGTTCAAATCCTGCCTCTGCCACTTCCTGGCTGCGTAGCCTCGGCAAGTCACCTGCCCTCTCTGAGCCCGAGCTTCCTCGCATGCAGGGCTGAGACGTCGCACAGACCTGCCTGCAGGGCCACGTGAGATGAGGCAGGTCAGGTGCTTGGAGCCCGACCTGGCCCCCGGGCTCTGGGCCGTGACTGTGCCGTGGCTGGGATGACTCTGGCTTCTGCCTGAGAGTTAAGTGGCTCTCAAGAGCTAATCCCAGAGTAAATGGGCTGGTGATTGGCAGCCAGCCAGGGTTTTTAATTAGCTCCCGCCTGGAGATGCGGCTGCCGTTGCTCTGCTGTTGGCAGTGTGGTGCCTGCGATGGGGGCAGGTCCGGGCCGCCCCCTGCCTTGGAAGGAGCTGCCCTCATGGCCCAGCAGGCCCGTCCAGCCTCCACAGCTACTGCTAGCTGCGGCTGGCGTGAGCTTTCTAGAGCCCAGCTCTGATCCCGGCGCCTCCTACTAAAGCCCTCAGATGTGAACCCCCCCATCCACACTCTCCTTGGCCACGCTGACTGTCTTTAAGTGCCTCAAGACCTGCAGGCCTCGGCACAGGCTGTTCCCTCTGCCTGGAACTCCCTCCTCCCTGTCTCGCTAAGTGACCTTCTCAGCCTTCAGATTGCACCTGCAAATCCCTCCTACCCAGTGGGGCTGGTCTCCTCCTTGTGTGCCAGAGGCCAGGGCCGCACATACCACCTTTTGATATCATCATCTGTCTCTCCCTTGGACCCTTGGCTCCAGGAGGGTGGGGACAGTGTCAAACTCTCCACGCTGCCTGGCTACTGGGTACTTGACAAGTGTGTATGGGTTGACCGAGAGCCTCATAAGTGCCACTGCAGTGCCAAGCACCTACCCCCTCGTCCCCTGCTTGGACCCTTGCAACAATCTCACCAAAAGAGTGTTATCGCTGAAGAAATCGAGGCCAGAGCCAGTGAGGGCACAGTGGGACGGGACACTGGGCCTGGCTGGTGCCTGCTTAGGGCCCATCCACAGCAGTTGGCTCCGTCACCGGGTCCCTGCCACGCTGTTCCCAGGCCCTGCAGCTCCTGCCTGTCCTGAGCCAGGCGCTGTGTCCGTGGACGCGGCCTGTGTGGGTCTTGTTCATTTCCTGTGTCTCCAGATGCAGGAGTGAGTGGTTCGATGTAGGTCTTGGAGATATTTGTCACATTTCCCAGGAGAGGGTGGGTGGATGGTGCCGAGTGATTAATTTCTGTGTGGCCTCTGACAATCTGCCATGCTTTCCCCTGGTGGGGTCTGTAAGGGGAGGAAGACGGGGGACGCTCCGCCCCACCCCTGACTTTTTTCTCCCTCCAGAAACAGATGCAGGTCCCAGGGAAGCCGCCCAGTAAGCAGTGCCCAGATCCCAGATCTGCCAGTGGCCCCACGCAGCCCCCGGCAGAGTCCGTCTACACGGTGAGTCCTGGGGCCCGGTGCCGGGTCTGATCCTGTGGCTTGGTCTTGTACCCACCATGTGACCTCTCTGCGCCTCAAGTTCCTCATCTGTAAACATGGGGACAATAGTCCCTACCTTGTGGGATGTCCATGAATGTGCAAAGAGGTTACCCGTGCGGGGTCCCTGGAAGGTATACCAGTGTCGGGTGCCACCCCGTCCCCCTGAAGGGCACAGCCCTTCACTTCTGGAACAAGAGGTAGCAAGGCCAGAAGACGGGGAGGAATTGCAAAAATTCCTTCATCTGACCACCGACGGTGACCAGCTCACCAACTTCCTCTTCTTTTTATTGCACAAACAACATCACTGCAACAACAACCAAAAATCACAAAAAGAGGAAAAGGTCAGGCACCGTCCCACGCCTCAACACATCAATGATTTCGATTACTCGCTTCTTCCCACCACATTCGGACGTTGCTTTATGGCGTTCCAATGGCAGCGGAGACACGGGCTGGGACCCTGTTTGTTCCACACCCTGTTGTGTCCCAAGCATTTCCCCCAACAATCTCGATAATTATGCGAGGGGCGGCTACAGGGCGTGGTGCCGAGGGGGCTCGGCCACCCTGGCCCGCCCAGCCCCGCCAGCGCATGGCCACTCTGCCCGAAGCCTGGGGCCAAAGAGGGTGAGGAACACTTTTTCGGTTATGTTTCTTTTAGTTCTACAAGTAACATATTCCTATCGTAGAAAAAGTGAAAAATGCCACCCAGTGTCAGCTGGGCTCTCAATCCCATGGGAGCTACCTGGGGAGTGTGAGGCCCTGCCCAGGTGCACGTTCTCAGGCTGCCTCCGGCCCTAGGATTCTGCTGTCCCTGCTGCCGCTGTTCCTGTCCCCCCGCTGTGACTCATTCATGAACTCAGATCCTTTCTCCAAGGCCCCAAAACCCCTACACGGAAGTTCAGAATGTGGCCATGTCTGCTGACGATGGGGGCAGGGGCAGCGAGACGGAGGGAATGTCACTACAAGGCAGCGCCGACAGCTCCAAGTGGATCATGGCAGTTCTCGAAGGGCCTTCAGCCCCTCCACCCCAGGGAATTTCCACCAGCCGCGCTTTGCACGTGGCTCCAGACTTCCCCATGTGCCGTCTTCCCGCCCCGCACCCAGCACTCAGCGTGGTGTTTTCCCTAGGAGGGAGTCTGGTGTCAGCTGTTAAATGAAAACATTTCTCTCTCTCGCCCCTCTCTTTCTTACTCTCCACACGCGCACACACACACGCACGCGCACACACACAGTGTGTGGGATATATTTAAAAGAAGAAAATAACCAGTCCTAATTCCGTCTTCTTCCAGGATAAATACTAGTAACATTGAGTTCTATATGTTCCTGGATTTTTTCTATAAATACACACAAGGAGACCTGCACACACACTCACACATACTTTTAAAAATAATTGGAGTGGTACAGCGGTTTTTTCCCTGACTGTCTCATGGCCATCCTTCCTCCTTCTATGAGGTCATTTTAGTGGGAGAGCTCTTTGGGATGGAGCATCTCGCTCTCCCTGTCTGGAATCCTCCGAGGTTCAGGCCGACTTCTCTGGAGCGTAGTCAAGAGACTGAGCCGCCTGCAGGGTTACGAGGCGGCTGGGAGAGGTTTAAGGACCAGAAACGAGATGGGACGGGAGGCCACAGGACTTGGCTAAGCCCCTGAGACAAGGGTCTACTGGCTGGGGTTGGACCTGGGCAGGGAAGAATGACATTAACTACAATAGTGATGCTACCAGGAGCCATTTGCAGTGCACCTGTCATGTGCCAGGCACCGCGCTAGGACATTACACCCGTTATCGCACGGATCCTCTTGATAAGGCTTTCGGGTACAGGTGTCCCCATTTTCATTTTACTCTCTAAGTGACTATTGCTGGTATGCAGAATATGGTTGATTTTTGTATATTGGCTTTATATAGAGTGACCTTGCTGGATTCACTCATTAATTCTGATGGTTTCTCTGTTAATGCCTTCGGATTTTCTATGCACCCAGTCATGTCATTTATGAATAATGGAAGATTCACTTCTTCCTTTCCAACGCTCACACCTTCTGTTTCTGTTTTTCCTGCTTTATCTCACTGCTGAAGGCCTCTAATATGACAGGCAGCAGGAGTGGGGACAGAGGCCTTCTTGTCTTGTTCCTAACCTCCAGGAAAGGTTTTATATGTTCTTCCTTCTTTGGATGGACACTTGGATAGTTTCCTGTCTTTCTTCTTTTCTAATTTATGCATTTAAGGCTATGAACTTCCCTTTAAGTATGGCTTTAGCTGCATCCCACAAGTTTTGAGATATGTCACATTTTCATTATCTTTCAGTTTCAAATCTCCATTGAGAATTCTTCCTTACCCCACTGGTTATTTAAATGAATATGTTTTGCTTAATGTTTGATTATTTTCTGGTTATATTCTGTTTTTTATTTCTAGCCAATTCCACTGTAATCAGAAAATATATTCTGCATGACTTTAATCCTTTTAAATCTTTTGAGACTTGCTTTATGGCTCAGGTTATATTCTGTGTGCACTTGAAAAGAACTTGTATCGTGCCTGTTTGGATGAGTGTTCTTTATATGTCAATTAGGTCAAGTTTGTTGACTGTGTTGCTAAAATATTTCATATCCTTTTTGATCCTTATTGATTTTTTTGGTCTATTTTATCAGTTGTTAAGAGAAGTTAAAATCTACCAGTATGCTCGTGTATTTGTCCGTTTCTCCTTTTCATTATGTTAATTCTTGCTTTTTATTCATGTGGAAAAGTGCTCATGATCAATTATGACATGAAAAAAACCTACACTGTTTCAATTTGTACTTAAAAACTTGACCTATTAAGAGCATGGATTTGGGGTGGGTCAGACAGACAAGAGAGCGAAGCCTGTTCTTTTGCTCACTGGTTCTGCTCCTTAAACTTTCTTTCTGAGTCTTGGTTCCATAGTCTGCAAACTGGGGTTAACAAGACAATATTGCATTCACAGCTTACAAACATGCGGTGGTTCCTACCATCTTAAATTCCTCACCTTGAGCCCACATCTGCCTCCAGCTACCTGCCCCTTCCCCGTAACTCCTTGTAACGGAACTCCAGGATTGTCACACCCTCACCTCCAGTTTCTCTCCCTCTCCTTTCTGACCTTCTCTGTCAGCCTTGCAGCCCTCTCTCCACCAGAACTTTCCTTCCCAGGGTCATGTTGACGCCACATTGTTACGCCCAGCAGGCAGTTCTCTGTCCTCACCTCCCTTGATGAATCAGCAGCTTCTGACTCTGCTGAGCGCTCCCTTCTCCTCGATACACTGTCTTCACTCGCTTACAACACGGTCCGCTCTCCTGATCCTCCTTGACTCCCGACTCCCCAGTGCCCTCACTGGTTCCTCCTCGGGACTAGGGGAGCCCCAACCTCTGCATGTTGGAGCAGGCGTTGGAGTCCAGTCCTGGGACCCCTTCTGTATCTCCACTGCCCGCACTGGGTGATATCGTTCAGCCTCAGGTCCTGAAGACCGTCTGTATCCTGACTGCTCCGATATTTATCTCTGGCCCAGACATGTGCTCTGAACAGCAGAGTCGATTCTGCTCGCAGGTCAAAGTGGCATCACTCTCAAGCCAAACCCCGATTCTTTGCTCACCTAAGTGCCTCCTCCCGCGTCGCCCTCCATCCTCCCAGCTGCTCGGGCTGAAAACGCTGGAGTCGTCCTTTCCTTCTCTGCTTCAGTCACTGCCCATCTCTGACCTACCAGCGAGTCTTGCTTCAGAACGTGTCCGGAATCCGACCCTCCTCACTGCCCGGTGCTAGCGCCAGTGGGAGCCACTCCCGAGTCTTACCTGGAGTCCTGCAGGGGATCCCCAGGCTGCCAGCCTGTTTCCGTCCTAGCCCCCACAGTCTCTGTGCCGCCGGGCAGCACCCAGAGTGATCCTGTTAAACCATCAATAGGTCGTGCCCTGTGCTCAGAGCCTTGGTGAGCCCAGGTCCTCCGAGAAGCAGACAGAAGATGGGATTAAGTGAGCAGCGATGTTATTAGAAACCCTGTGAGAGAAGATAGGGGTGGCTGGGGAGCGCTAGGAGGGCAGTCCCACTGCGCGCAGGTCTGATTCTGCGGGAAGGAAGGCCGAGGGTCTGCACCCTGGACCGGCACACCAGGACGTGAGTTGCGTGTGAGTGGGGCTGTGGGGATGCCCACGGCAGAGGCACGTGGCTTCCGTGCAAACGCGGCGATGGCTTTCAGAGCCCAGCAGCTGGCGATTCCCAGCTCGGTGGATTCCGATCCCTGGAGGTGGAGTCTGCGGAACAATTCTCTTGACCACCACAGCCTGCACAGGTTCCCGTCTCGCTCAGGGTCAAAGCCAGCACGCTCACGGTGCTCTGTCTGCACAGGAGCACACCAGGCATGCCCCTGCCGCAGGGCCTTTGCGCTGCTGTGCACCCAGCCCTCTGCTCACATGGGACCTTCCAGCGTGGCCTTCCCTCACCTCCCTCTTAAAACTGCCGCCTCCCACTTCACCGCCCTCCCCAACCCCCTGTCTTCCTCTGTGTCTCTCCAGCGTCTCCGGCTGCCTTTTACTTCAGGGCTTATTGTCCATCTGCAGCCCCTCCTCACCCCACAGCAGCCCAGCGCCTACAGCAGGTGCCCGATGGTCAACTCCTGTATAGATGGGCAGAGGACCGTTCTTGCCTTCCAGGATGTCTAGGGTTCCATAGGGCCCAGCACAAGGCAGAGGGGACAGAAGAGACACCCTGTGGCAAATCTGGAGCATCAGCATTGTGGTTTGCACCCTCCCTCTGGCAGCTCTGTTCCTACCCCGGTCTGGCCCGGTGGGTGTCCTCACTCCCAGCCTCCAGTCCCTTCAGCTCCTGCTCCTCATCACAGCCCAAGGGACTTTTCTAACACACGACTCTGATGTGGGATCAGAAGAGCCTTCAGAGGCTCCCCACTGCCAACGCCTCGGCCTGGAGCTGGGGTGCTCCTCCACTGACAGCTCCTTTCTGAACAGCACCCAGATCTCACCATCACCACCGCAGCCAGGACCCTCAGATCAGGTTCAGGCCCAGGGCAGCTGACGTGGGCTCTGGCCTCAGCCCACCTGGAGGGAGGCCTTGGCACTGACTTCACACCTCTGCCGGCTGATGACCTTTCAGACCAGCACTGTTGATGAAGGGGCAGCAAGAGGAAAAGGGCCTGGAGGGCCTGGGTCCCAGACAAACAGCCCAGCCCAGCGCAGCCTGAATGCAGCACAGCAGGGCCAGGCACAGCCCTGCAGGCCACTTAGGAAGCCTGTGCAGTCTTCTCCCAGCGGGCACACCTGAGGGAGGCTGTCCCCATCATCACCAGGGAGGGCTAGGAGGAGCTGGTTCAGAGGCTCTGAGGGTGTCCTGCTGACAAGGCTGCACACTGCATTTCACAGCCTGGTGATCGGGTCACACCCTGAATACAAATGCAGCTCAGCAGGTCAGGACTTGTCAAAGACTTCACTCAGCAGCTGCTAATTGGTGGCCACCTCCACAGCAGCCCTGCCCTCAGCAGCGCGGCTGTTCCTGCCCTGCCTGCTGTACAGCCGCCCCTTGCCCGCCCGCCACCTGGGTTAGAGGCCTGCGGGGTCCCAGGGCAGAGTCCTCTTCTCGGGCTCTGAATCCCCTGGCCTCTCTGGGCTCATGTGTGCCAGGTAGCCCATCTGAGCTGGGCAGGAAGGAGAGCGGACCACCCACGGGACGCCAGATTTGCTTCCCTGTCAAGATGCCAGCAGAGAGGCCGTTTCCCTCTCTTCTCCCTGAAAAGGGACCAGAAATGCCCAGCTCAGAGGGGTCCAGCTTGGAGGGGCTGTCAGATCCACCCAAACTTGGAGGGGTGCAGGCCTGAGTGGACAGAGGGTGGGCAGCTGATGCTCTGGGCGCGCTTGAAGACCGCACAGGCCAGAGCAGGCCTTGGAAGTTTCTTCCACCAGAAATGGGGCTTCTCCCTAGGGTGACCCTGCCCCCTTTCCTGCTGGGAGGCAGGGTGGAAGCCCCTCTCCCAAGACCCACCCTGTTTCTGGCTTAGATACCCCTTGAACTTGTCCCCAGGGCCACTCCACCATCCCTATGGCTGATGCCCTTGAAGTGAGGGTCTCCCAAGTGCCAAATGGTTTATTACACAGATTTTCATGCCCGGCTGCCTCTTGGAGTCTCCCTCCCTCCTTCTCTCCCCCTCCCCCCTCCCCTCCCACCTCCCCGCCCTCCTCCTGCCTCTGAGCACCACCTGTCTCTCCAGCCTGCCTCGGCAACCCCTGCTTGCCTGTTGCCAGGGAAACCGCCTCCTTGGCAACCAGCCGGCATCCATATGACACGTACGCTTGCACACGGGAAGGAAAGGCTTTGCTCTTGCTTAGGCTGTTGGTGGGCTGTGCTCCGGAGCCCAGCGGGTTCTGAGGGAGGGCCCAGGCTGTGACCACAGCGGGGCGGGGGAAGGAGACATCATTCCTCCCTCAATGATCACTCAGTGGCGGCTTATTTAGGCACCTACTATTTGCCTATGTGCCGGGCCTTTCATGCACAATATCTCATTTAATCATGCATTGAGCCTGCAAGATAGATATGATGATTCCCGTTTTACAGATGGGGCAACTGAAAACAGGGGGTTTTGTTTGTTCGTTTGTTTGTTTTTAAGTGGTTGCCTACTACTGACAGGAGTCAGAGCCAAATCTAGTCTTGTCTAACTTCAAATCCCCCATTCTTCCTACCACCTTCAGGTCTCTGGTCAGGCCGCTTGTAGCTGGGCCTAGAGTGAATGTGGCCCGAGGACACACCCAAGTGGGCAAGGAGCGCCTCGCCATGGCCCATTTGGTGCCACTCCCTTTGTGCCAAGCACAGCTGTAGGGCCAGGAGCTCAGAGACAAACCAGGCACGGTCACTGCCCTCGAAGGGCTTCCAGTCTGGGGGTGGCTGGTGGGGAGTGGGCTCTGACCTGACCCTGTGCAGGGAGCCGCAGAGGCCTGGGTCTCGGCCAAGCACACCACCCCCTCAGCTGCCTTGGGCAGTGGGAGCCTGGGACCTCCGAGGAGGAGCGCTGGGGAACGATGGGAGCCCCGGTGGCCCGGGATGGGTGGCTGAGGGGGAAGAAAGGAAAATGACGGCAGGCAGAGGGGGAGGGTGTGCTGAGAGCCAGGGCTGGGCTCCGGAATCCCCCAGCGGGGCACAGGCTTGATGGGCGAGGAGTGTGACCTCAGTGGGTGCCTAGGTCATCCATGAGCACAGGCTGGGGTGCGGATCAGGGGAGACCTACAGGATGAGGGTGGGTGGGTAGGTGGGACCCTCACAGGGGTAGGGGCTTTGAACCAGGGGAATGAGGGCAGACGTCAGGAGGGCGTCCTACTGGAGCAGTGGCCACAGGTGTCATGCAGGCGCTGCTGGCTGCCAGGCCCTGGAGGACCTAAGGACAGGCAGGGATGGCAGGACTATGCCTGGGCCCTTCTTGCCGGCCAGGTGGAAGCCTGGATGGAGCCTACTGCGCGGAACACCGGCTCTGCTGGAGTCCTTGAGGGAGGCGGCAGGAAGCAGAGAGGACTCAGCCCTGTACAGGCAGGGATGAGGGGAGGTGGCTGAGGAAGCAGATGCAGGCGCAAAGGTGTGGCCGTGCATGCCCTCCCCTGGCCTCTCACAGTGGCGTGCATGACAGGGTGGGAGGCTACCATGGGGCCTGGGACTGCCCCTGGCCTACCTGCCTCTGACCCTGGCACCCTGTCTCCTGCAGGCCCTGCAGCGCCAAGAGACCGAGGTCTACGCGTGCCTCGAGAGCGAGGATGGCAGCCCACCCGCCGCCTGGAGCCCGCCCTCCCAGGTATGCAGGGGCTGGGGCTACAAGACCCGGGCCTGGGGACACCAATTCTGGCTTCTCATTCCATCTGACCCTCTCATCTGCGAAGAGTGGGTAAATAGGATATGGAAACCAGCTGCCTGCTGCTGAATCTCAGCCCTCTCCCAGGCAACCGGCTGGTCAGGAGGACTAGTGGGTGTGAATTCCTGCTCCAGCCCTTAGCAGCTGTGCAGCCTTGGCCAAGGTACCTGACTTCTCTGTGCCCGAGTCACTTTGTCTGTAAACTGAGGAGTCTAACAGTACCCACCTCACAGATAGAGTGCTGTGCTGAGAGTGCTGCCCAGGACCCCGCAGGTGCCCGTGCAGTATGAGCAATTGTAACTGGCACTGGGCACAGTGTCTGCACTGGCCCATCAGGTAAGGCTTCTGGCTGCCCCCAGGCTGGGGTTAGCTAAAGTCAGGAGCTGGCGTGTGAGCTGGTGCCAGCTCGCTGGCCTGGTCAGAGCTCTGTTATTGCCGTGCCAGAACCTTAGGCATATTACTTAATCACACTCACTCTCTTAAACCTCGGTTTGCTCATCTGTTAAGTGGATGAGCGGTGTTTTCCTGCAATACCAACTACCCCGAATTCAAATTAGTTCCAAGGTGAATTGCATCTGCTGCACCAGAGCTTTGAACACTAGAAAGTCGAGGGGTTGTTAACTGGTACAGAAGTTCACGGGCACCTTGGAGGCGATGTCAGGGAGTGCAGGGGGCTGGTGCTTGGCCTTCTCTGGCTCAGGCTGGCACTATTTGTTGAATCTCCTATTCTCAAAGCCCTGTCTATACACAGTCCTGAACTAGGCCCTGACTGGAAGCAGGGCTTCTCCACCCTAGGACCCTCAAGGATGTCTGGGCCATCTCAGGCAGTGCCAGCCCTGTGCCAGGCCCTGGGGTGCTAGACAGGAGAACTGGGCATGTTCCTGCCCTCTGGGAACCTAAGACTACAGGAACAGCGTCACTAACACCATGACACACAGAGACATCTGTGGCCCTATTTCGAGGGATGGACTCTGGGGAAGGACCGGTCCAGGGCTAGGGCGCAGGGAGGGGTCCCTGCTACTCTAAGATGAGCCCCACAGACAGGGTGAATAGGAGGCAGTCAGGGAACAGGTGGGGGGTATCCCAGGCAGAGGGAAGAGCCTGCAGGGCAGCAAAGGGGAGGCTGGCATGGCTGAGAGCGGGGGGGGGGGGCAGCATGGTGGGAGAAGAGCTGGTGAGGGGGCAACACCCCCAAAAGCTACACAGGAACCGATCTGTTGCCTCTGACCAAACGTAAATTAGTGCGAGTTCATTCTTTTCCTACCTAATATTTCTCTCTCTCTGTCTCTTTTTTGTTTTTCTCCATCCAGGAGAAACTGCATAGACTTGAGGATGACAGTGAATTGAACCTGGTCTATGAAAACCTCTAGGATGGCTGTGCTGCCCGAGGACCTATTCCTGGGTCAGAGGCCGGGCCAGCCTCTTCCTCCGAAGGACTTGACCTGATCCAGGAGTAAGGCCCCAGGGACCCCCATCCCTCACCCTCGCATTCAAGGCCCTTCCTGCCCCATTCAAGGACCTCGGGCAGCCACGCTCCCCTCACCTGTGCCCTGGCCACCGAGTGAGTCCTGTCTTTGGCCTTTGCCCAGGCTGTTCCCGCCCGGTGGGCCCCTCCTCACCTGGCTCAGCCTGCAAAGTCTCCAAGGGCTTGCTCGGACGCCGCCCATTCCGGGAGCCCTCCGCACCCCCTCACGCCCCACAGAGGGTGCATGTGGCTCCCTTGGTGCCAGCCTGCGCCAGGAAGGGCCCCTGCCTGGTGGAGTGGAGAGTGAAGAGCAACTGCTCCGCTGGGCCAAAGGCATGAGGCGGCCGCCAGAGGGGAGCTTGGGGTGCGGGCAAGGAGGATGGACCTCACAGAGGTGGGACTAGGCTTAGGGACAGATCTGGAGGCCTAGGAGGCGGCTGATGGCGGTCGGCAGGCTGGGCAGCAGCAGGAGGGAGGGGCCGGGTGCATGCCGGTGAGGAGGAGACCTGGTTTGTTTGGGGCAGGGCAGAGGGATCGGCACCGAACAGGAGCTGAGCAAACGGCTCGGCCCCCATGGGCCTGGCCTCTATGCTCGCTGTGTCCCTGCTCATGGCCCTCTGCTCCCTGGGCCTGTCCCATGGGGCCTCAGCTGCCGCTGCCCTTCCTTCCACCCCAAGGCCCAGGCCCCCAAAGTCCCCTCGCCTGGCCTATCCCGACACCGCCACCTGCGGCCCCTCCAGTCCTCCTCTGTCTCTATCTGCCTTAGGCCCCATCCCTGGGCCCCTGTGGACTGAAGCCCCAGCGCCCCGAGGCCACCTCTCTCCAGTGTCTAGCTGTGTGGCTCGGTGCCCACGGGCAGAGGGCGGGTTCCCCTACGTGGGCACCCATGGAGGGTGGCTCCTCATCGCCTGGCCCTGAGCCATTTCTGCTGCCCTGAGCACCCACCCACCCTCGTTTCCCCTCACAGGGCAGCCCTGCAGTGTCACTGGAAACCCCTCCCCAGGCAGCAGGGGTCGGTGTGGCCCTGGCCCGACTCTCAGCTCTGCTCCCACCTCCTCCCCTGCATCCCGCCCTGGGCTTTCCCACTATTGGTTCATTTGTGAATTGGGCAGGTGAGTCCCTCCTCCCCACCTCCTGGGCTGCCCCAGAGGTCCCTCTGCTAGGGGGGACCAGGCGTCCCTGGGCCCACAGGACGGCCAGTGGCCTTCCGGCTTGGTTCTGGGCCCGGCCTTCAAGCACGCGGTGAGGAGGGCTCTTAGTGGGCTTGCCAGGCTGCGGTGAGGCCGGCTCTCCAGGAAGCTGGGTTTTAATGAACTCCGTGCTGCTCAGGAAGGCGAAACTGCTGTGCACAGCTGCTCCCCAGCTCCCGCTCCAACAGCCTCAGGTGGGGCCCGGATTGGGGCGAGAGACAGCGCAGTGGGCCTCGCCTGGGGAAGCCAAAGCCAGCAAGCCCTGGGCCTCTCTGCCCTCAGCCTCTAGACCCCAGACCCTCTGCTGGGACTCAGCCTTTTCCAGGAGTAGTGAGGGGCCCTGGTGGGGACGTCGCTGCCGTGCCCTGGCGTGGACCCCACTGTCCCTTCCAGAGCAGCTGAGGGATCTGGACAGGACCACACCTGATCTTGCCCCTCCTCCACCAAATACCTTGCATGGTTCCCACCGCACTTGGAATAAAGTCGCAGCTCCTCCCTGTGGCCTATGAGACCCTTGGGCACTGACCCATCCCCCCTCTGGTGGGCATTGCTGGAGTCCACCAGGTGCTGAGGTCTTCGATGAGGGAGGAGAGAGGCAGGAAGGAGGAGGAGGGTGCAGGGTGGAAGGCAGGGCCCTAAGGGGGCTGTGACACAAGGAGGGTAGAGGAAGAATGTTCTGGGACCCCCAGTGAGCAGCAAAGAAGACTGAGCACCTGTTCCCAGCCCCTGCAGAGACGAGCTGGCACGGGGGCAAGGGGTGGCAGGTAAATTCAGGGTAGGGGTGCAGGAGGCAGGGGGGAGGAGGAGCAGAGGGACCGGAGAGGGCCATGAAGTGGGCTCCCTGAGGGCTCTGCATGGGTGGGGCAGAGAAGGGAGAAAACTGCCCTTGGGCGCCAGCTCCACCTCCCAGCAGCAAGTCGCTGCCCACTCGAGCCTCGGCTTCCAGTGACAATCAAGACCACTCAGTGTCTCAGAGAGGACAGATGGGGCCTCCCTGGCCCACAGGGAGGCTCAGCGGGTGCGTTTCTTTCAAGATCCATCCTTTAGGAGAAACAGGCTGCAGGGGCACTGGGAAGGGTGTCTGCTAAGTGAGGGACAGGCGTCCCTGGGAGGTGGGGACCCAGGCGGGCTCTGCAGCCACCGCCACAAGAAGCACCTGGGAAGCAGCACGCTCAGGTGGGCAGGTCAGGGCTGCCCAGGGCTGGGGTAGGAGCAGGGCAAGCAGAGAGGTGAGGGAGGGGCTGAGAGAGCTGGGAGGGGCAGGGAAAGGGGAGACTGGGACCTTCAAGGAAGGGCAGGTGTGAACCGTCCTGAGGGGAAGCCGGGACAGCCCTGCAGGACCTTCCCCCAGGGCCCAGGGCAGGAGGTCTCGGCTGCTCCCCTGTGCCTGGCCCGGCCCTGCCCTGATGGGATTTCCACCCCCACCTGCCCTGCTCTGGGGTCTCCAGCACCACCCCGTTCAGAGCCTCAGAGCACTGACACCCTCGGGCTCCCCTGCCTGCCTCTCCGGGGCAGCTTCGTCATAAATGGCTCCTGCTCCTTCCAGCACTTGCTTGAGAAAAGCCCGGGAAACCAAGCCCAGGAACTTGAAGTGGGAGCAAGAAGCGGCGGCCCCTCCTCAGCAAAAATTTCCAGAGGATTCTGGCAGCAGTTTCCATGGGAACACGTGCTGGTTATAACACCAAAGCTCGGTGGGGCAGGGTTCCCTTCCCTGCCGGGACCCAGGACCCGGGCGCGGTGCTGGCCGGGGCGGCCAGGGCTCTTTGGCCCCCGGCCCTCGCAAACCTGAAGTCTAGTTACTGGCCAAACCTGCTCCTTTTTTTTTTTTTTTAAGCACGTTCTAATTTAAAGGCCATGCTCCATTCTAAGGATGCCTCTGGGATTTCAGGGATGGATTTTTATGTAGTTCAATAGTTTTCTTGGCAGACAGCTCAGCCAGGAGAGGTGGGCGGTTGCCTCAGCCCAGCCAGGCTGAGTGGTGTCTCTGTCCCTCCGGAATGCTGAGGGATGCCATTTGCCCACCCGAGGGGCTTCCTCAACCCTGAATTCAGACATCAAGAGTTGAGGACGTGGGCGTGAGGGTGGAAGACACCCCCCTTCCTTGACCTGTGGTCATAATTATGGCCGCTGGGCCTTGACCGAGTGTGGGGCTTGGTGTTAGCATGTGTTTTTTGTGTGTGTATGCAGGTGACATATGCAGGTGACAGAGGCATATGTTATGGTAAAACATTAAAACTCCGGCAAAGTAAAATTCCCTGTGATGCACCTGCCACCTCCCAGCCTCCCTCCCAGTCCCCTCCCCAGAGGTAACCAGCTGGGTCATCCGGGAGTGTTTCTTCACTGCTGTTTGCATTGCATCTACGTACATACGCGCGATCATGGAAAATATATGGCGTCTGTGTGGGCTTCCGCGCACCTCGCGCGGAGCCATTCTGTAGGTGTTGTTTGCACTTGCTTTGTGCACGCGGCCCCACGTGGGGGGATCTGCCTGAGACAGCACACTGGAGCTGCCAGACTCTAATTACAGGGAAGGATTCTGCAGAATGGATGGATCCTAATTTAATCGGGCCCCTAACTGAAGGCCTTCTCAGTTGTTTACGATTTTTCAACCTCGCGTAAGGTGCTGCAGGGAACATCCTTGTAAGTGCCTCCTTGGACACATCTGCAAAACTTTCTCTGCAGGAAATGACTAAAAGGTATTCCTGGGGCCCAGGGTGTGGAATTCACTGTTTTAACAGATGCTGCCAGATCTGAGACACTGAGGCCGCTCTGGTTTCTGTTCCTCTGACTCTATCTAGAGTATCTCGTTTAATCTGGAAAACAGCCCCAGGAAGTGGGGGGCTGATAGTCCGGTTTTACCAAAGCAGAAGCTACCCTTCAGAGGAGCTGGCTGGCTACAGGTCACACAGCCCAGAAGGGGCGACGCCCTCCACAGGTGAGGGGAGGGAAGTCGGAGGGGGACAGAAAGAGCCATCGAGGGACTTGATGTCCCCAGAACTAAGGAAGCCCATGGAAGGACAAAACCCCTTCAGAGACAGCCTGTCAGCCTCACATTACTCATATCCAATTTGTTGAAATTGTGTGTGAAGTGGGAGGGTCCTCCTGCCTCCCTTGGTCTCTCTCCTTGGGGAAACGGAGGCAGGTCAGCAGAGGCCGCGGGGTCGGGCCTGGCTCCTGGCAGCCTGGACGTTCCCAGGCACAGCATGCCTGGAGGTGTGAGCTGCCCCTTAGAAGCTTTATAATCCGGGATAATGCTGCTATAATTGGCCTTGTTTTGCTTTTACAATCCTCTCATTACCTGAAAACCTACTTTGCAAATGGCTATATCGGGGTGGGTTTTATTTTACCGCTTTGTGGGCCTTGAAGGGCCAAGGAGCATGGGCTCTTCATCTCTCCCCCTCGCATGCCCCATCCCCACTCCCCAGCGATTCTGGCCGACCTGGCCTGGGCTCAGGACATAGTCCTGCGCCTGGCTCCCCACCACGGGCCTGGGCTGAGCCGGGCCTGCTCTTCTCCCCAGGCCCCACCCCCATCACGCACACCCATCAGAGCCTCCCTCCAACCCCTCCTCCTCCCAGCCCTTCCCAATCTCTGCGCCAAACTGAACTTTCCATAGCACAGACCTGGCCCTTTCACCCTCCTCTCGAATCCCTGCACTACCCTACAGTCATGGTCAATTCGTTGCAGTAAGGTGGCCAAGATCATTCAATGGAGAAAGAATAGTCTTTTCAACAAATAGCTCTGGGAGAACTGGACCTCCACACCCTGAGGACGAAGCTGGACCCCGACCTCACACCCCATACCAAACCTTGCCATGGATCGAGGCTCGACCCCTTAGCCCTGCACTCAGGGCTCTTGCTACTCCTTCATTCTTTCAACATTTGTCCTGCTCCGACCGCGTGCCAGGCCCCTTGCTGGGGTTGGGATAAGAGATGGAGGATGCTTCTGTCTTCGCAGAGTCCACAGCTCATTTCTGACCAGCTCTGGCTGGCCCAAAGTCACCCCACGCCCATCCGGGCTCCCGTCCATGGCTGCTGCTCCCCAAGATGCCAAACTCCCCACCTCTGAGCCTGTGCTCCTCCCATTCTCTCTGCCAAGGCCCTGCACCTTTGCCTGAGGAGTTCCTGCTCGAATGCCACCGCCTCCATGAAGTCTTCCCGAAACCCCCTCTCCACCCCCACCAAGCAGTTTCTTCAATCCTTTTCTTGCTCTTTCCTTCCCTGAATCAATTGCATCTCCCCAGGAAGCCCTGAGCTTTTGTCAGTGCCTAACTCCTAGCAGGGGCTCAGGAGCCATTTGTCACAAAAAATAAATGAATGTTTTCCTTTCCTGGTAATTCAGGAAAGGAAATTCAGTGCCTGTTCTTGCTGAAAAATGGAAAATATTTTTTTTCAATTTCCAGGAAGTGATTTTTAATTAGTATGTGACCCATTTTACGTATGTGAGAATTGAGACAGACATATTGCGGCACCCGCAACACCAGGGCAATGAAAAGTGCAGGTCCTGGAAGGCCAGCACCCCCATCTGACAGGGACGGGTGGCTCTGTGCCGAGCTGTTGGAGGCCAGGCCAGGCACAAGGGAAAAGCCAGCTGTCCTCCCGCCCCCATTCAACTCCTGGCTGCCAAGTCTGTCAAGAGGCTCCGATGACACGTGCCCGCAGACCGAGCATCTGGGGCAGTGGGCCCCGTTAGAGTGGTTCTGCTAATTGATCCTAGAAGCTCCTGTCACTGCCAGGGGACACCACAGCAAATTCGGCAATGTCCTGACCACTGTCTCTGGCCTCGCCAGATGGCCTCCCCTCCTGCCTCAGCTGTCTCTAGGCTTGGCCTGACATGCCCGACCATTCCTGGGGCCCTCCCAGTAACCAGCAGAACCAGCCAGCCCAGCCAGGGGGTCAGGGGTGGGAGCACTGGAGACCCCCCTTGTGGGTCCCTCTTTTTCCAGCCTGGTCACAGCCATCCCAAGAGCGGCTGGGTTGGTGGAGGAGGCTCAGGGCTGCTTAGGCAGGACTCAGCCTCAAATGCCCCCTACCTTCCTCCAGTGGCCCCACAGCCTACTGCCTCCTATGGGTGGGGAACCCCGATGTGCCACGTGACTGGAGTGCAGCAAGGAGAGCTGCTGGCCTCCCTGATCTGTTAGGACAGTCTATGTGGCTGAGTCCTGGGGACGGAGGCTAACATTGGAGCCAAGTGCAGGCCCAGGAATAAACACGGTAATCGTGGTGATGCAAAGTGAGCCGTGAGCCCTGAGCCCTTGCAGCCCAGCCTCCCATCGTCCTGTGCAGTGTCCTGCGTCCCTGTCTCAGGGGACAAAGAAAGGAAAGGAAGCTGTGAGGGGCTGAGGAGGAAGCTGACCCCAGGCCACTCTGCCCCTGAGGCTCCACTCTCTCCACCACATGTCAGGGCTCAGGGTGCCCGTTTCTTCTTTTTGGATACAAGGCTGGGTGTGAGATCATGGAGAGCATCAGGTGTGCCATCCTAAAACTGCCCCGCTTTAGGGAACTGCTAATGGGTACGGGGCTTCTTTAGCGGGTAATAGAAATGTTCTGGAATTAGACAGTGGTGATGGTCGCACAACCTTGTGAATGTGCTAAAAACCATTGAATTGTACCCTTTAAGGGGGTGAATTTTATAATAGGTGAATTACATTTCAATAGTATAAACTAAAAACAAACAAAAAGATGCCCTATTTAAACACTTTCTGTGTCCCCTGTTCTTTACCCCTAGGACAGAGCATGTGTGTGCACAGACACACACACACACTAACTTCTCTGGGACCTGGCCCAGCTCCCTCCACCCCAGCCTGTACCTCCTCCCTCCCTCCTTCAGGAAGGCTCTTCTGGGTCCTCTTTCAACTTCCAGGCTCTGGCACATGAAGCTCCCTCTGCCTAATAGCTAGTTAAATGCCTACTGAGTTCTTAACTGGATACAAGCGTTGATCCCATTTTACAGGTGAGGAAACTGAGCCTCAGAGAGACGTAGCAACTTGCCCAAGGCCACCTAGCTGGTGGATAGTGCAGCTGCGATGCAAGCCCCAGCAATGGCTTCAGAACCCATGATCTGAACCACTTTGCTCGGTGGCCTTCTGTGGTAGGCTGCATAAGGACCCCCAAGATGTCCACATCCTAATCCCTGGAACCTGTAAATGTTACCTTATATGGCAAAGACTTTGCAGATGTGATTAAGGACTTGCAATGGGGAGATTATCCTGGATCATTGTAATCATGACTGCCCTCGCAAGGGGGATGCAGAGGGAGATTACAGATGGGGCGGCAGCAATGTGACATGGAAGCAGAGAAAGGATTTGAAGATGCCGTGCTGCTGGCTTTGAAGATGACAGAGGGGCCATAGCCAGGGAATTTAGCTCTAGAAGCAGGAAAGGGCAAGGAAGTGGATACTCCTCTAAGCGTCTGGAGGGAATGTGGCCCTGAAAACACCTTGGTTTCTGCCTGTTGATACTGATTTTGGATGTCTGGTCTCCAGACCTGTAAGAGAAAAAATGTGTATTATTTTAAGTCACCAAGTTTGTGGGAGTTGGTTATAGCAGCCATAGAAAATGAATACACTTCCCTCTTAGGAGAGCCTATTCAGCCTCCCAGGCTGAACCTCTGTGCTCACCCTGACCTTGGGCCTCTTCTCTTGTTCCCAGCACTGACCTTACCAGACTGGTGTCATCCTCCAGTTGCCCAAGGGCAGGCACCAACTCTGGGGCAGAGTGGAGGAGGAAACTGAGGCTTGGAGAGGGGAGGGGAATGCATCACATCACTCAGCTGGCAAAAGGCAGAGCTGGGAAACGTGTGGCCAAGAGATGACCCAGGCACCCAAGCTGAAGGGCTCCTGAGAGAAGAGGCCACACCTGCTGCCACTGCCCCTGGGTATCAAGTGTAGCACCCATCTGGGCCTGCACAGAATTGCACCATTCCTGGTGGGCTTGGCTTTAGGGAAACCTGATAGCAAATTCCAAACCAATAAGAGCAAATAAATGAGGGGTGATTACCGACAATAGGAGAGGATACGCGGCGGGGCGCCTCCAAATAGCATCTCCCCAGCACGTTGTAAGTGCTTTATAGGTCATTAACTACTTGACAGAGAGAGCCTGACACTTAAAGCAAAGAATTTGGTGCCTCTACCAGGGAAAATCAATCAGAAATGAAGATAGAGCATCGGTGGTGTTAAGAGGTAGTGGGTGGGCAAACGGGATTCGATTTACACGTAATTTTAAGGCCCTCTCCATTGTGTAAAGGAGGCACGCTGGTATTTGAGGCCATTTATAAATCCCAAATGAGAATTTAGAAAAACTTAACCTCCCCTGCCATTTTGTTGTTGTTGTTAATGAAATATTTCAAAGACGTGGAAAAGCACACAGACAAGCTTAAACATTTAAGCCCACCACCTGACTCTGTCAAATAAAACATACAGCCATGGTTGAAGCACTCACTTTAAAAAAAAAAAAATGTTACTTGTTTTTTCTTTCTGCCTTTTCAAATCCTTTCTGTCCTCTGGCTCCATCTCATCAAGAAGACCTAAGCTAACCACCCACCCCTGCCCAAGACATCTCTCCTTCCTCTGAAATCAGAGTGCAATTACTGCCTCTTTAATTAACTTGGCGATTAATCACCAGCTGCTTGTGAAATAGCTTTTATTGTCCTTGTCTATCTCAGACGTGGGTGGGGGTGAAGACCAGGAGGGCGAGGGGAGGAGGGACAGGCTGGCAGGGCCCTCCTCGGGCATGAGGCTAGGGCAGGGTCAGCTAGAAAAGGAGGCCTGAGAAGCCCTGTTACTCAGAGGGTGGACTCCATCCTGGCTCTGTTTAGGCAGGTGCCAGGGACCAGGATCCAAGATGAGCTGTGGAAGCCCAAGAGAGCAGTGGGCAGCCAGGAGGTGGATCCACGCTGGGTGGTCTCAGGGCCTCTGCTCCTGCTGTTCCCCTCTAATCAGAATGTTCTTTCCTCCCCGAGCCTTGTAGAATTGTGCCCCCCCAAAAGATATGTTGAAGTCCTAACCATGGATATCTGTGCATATGATCTGATTTGGAAATAGGGTCCTTGCAGATGTAATCAAGTTAAGATGAGGTCATAGTATGGGTGTCACTATAAGAAGGCCATGTGAAGACACAGACACAGGGAGAGCTCACTCGCCACACCATCAAGCTGGCTCCTCTGCATGCCGGAATCTGGCTGCCCACTGTACCTGAGACGGGACCTCAGACAGCATTTTTCTCGTTGATTAACCGCCCCCCTGTCCAACTCCAGGAGCAGTTCCTACACCCTCCTTTGTTAGAGGAACCCTCTCTTCAGCCCATCTCAGGCACCATCTCTCTCAATCAAAAGACCCACTTGGGGAGTTCCCCAGGACTCCCCGCAAGAGAACTGCATTTCTGCTCCAGTTTGCTTAATAATACTCCCCCCGGATCCCTCAGGAAAATCCACCCCACATGCCCCCAAAATGTCCGGTGGGCAATGTAGCCTGGTTTGACAGAGTGCTTCTAATTTTTGCTTCTGATTTGGGGGTGGGGTGGGGTGAGGGAGGAACTCCCACGAAGGCAGCGGGCCCAGCAGGTTACCAGGAATTTAATGTGGAGGCAGGGGCTATTTCATTCACACTGCCAAGCACAGCACTGCGTGCAGCACGTTCATTGAAATAACATCTTCTGAAACCATCTTCTGCTCTAATCCAACACTCTCTTTTGATAGGCGGGAAACAGAGGCTCTGAGACTCCGCAGGGCATTGCTGTGTGGAAGAGACCTTTGGTCTAGTGATGGATTCGTGTCCCAGCGTCAGCTCAGCCATTCATACCTAGTCCCCGCATTTCTCTGCACCTCGGTTTCTCTATCCTTGATGGGGAATAGCAATACCATCTCCTAGGGTTGTTGCCAGCATTGAAGATAGTTGCAAAAACCTGTATGCATATTTTCTATTAATTCATTCAGCTAGTGAATTAACGTTTTGAGCACCTACTGTGTGCTAGGCCTTGGGGATGCAGTGGTGAGCAGCACAAACTCGGTGTCCTGACTTCAAGGTGCTATTTGGTGGAGAAGAACAAGAAAATGCAGTTTACCACTCGGGGTGTTATGATGGGGAGCCCAGAAGCACAGAGGGGAAAGCTGCAGAATTTAGAAGGGCCTAAAAGAGCAGCTGCGGCCGCAGGAAAGAAAAGGCAAAGAATGAAATCCGCAAGACCCCCCCCGCCACTGATTGAGCCCCCTTCTTCGTCCCAGCCAATCAGGCGTCAGCAACGCCGGCCGGCAGACCAATCAGGAGCCGGAACATGAGCCCTAGTCGCAGGCCACGGTCTCCCCCGGGAGGGCGGCCGGAGCCGGCGCGCCCCGCCCCACCCCGCCCTCGGCCCCGCCCCACCGCGACCGGCGCAGCCGGCTGCGAGCCCAGTGGCCCGCGGCCGGCCGCTGGGGCCGAGCATTGTCCTAAGAGCCAAAAAAAGGGGGAAGAGGGTTGTGGGGACAGCCACGTGGCCGCGGGAGGATTTACAACATTTTCTTTCGCCGTCAACAATATTGCAAAACATGTGAAAGAAACGGCACAGCCAGGACCGGAGCGCGAGGGCGTCGGAAGGTAAGCAGCCGCAGCCGGCTCCGCCAGGACCGGGGACACCCGGAGGAGATCGCGGGCATCACCCCCAACCCTGAGCGGCCGTCGCGGGGTCTGCGTCCAGGTCCGCGCTCTAAAGGGTCTCGTGAGCTTTGGGTGGTGTAGACGCGGCCCCTGAGCTGAAGGCATCTCCGGTGGCCCGGGGGCTGCCGCGGCTGTGTGGACCAGCGCAGGTGGTCCGGCCGAGGCGCCTCCGGAATCCGGAGGTAGTTGAGACTGATCCTGAAGGCTGAGTTTGGCAAGTCCGGGGTAACTCGCAGCTGGTGATCCTGTAGAGACGCGGACCAATGACTGAGGCACCCTCCAGCGACCCGGGGGCAGGTGAGGCTGTGTAGACACGCGCTGTGGTCGAGCAGCCTCAGAACCGCGAGCAGGTGTAGACGCGGGCGGGTTCCAGGCACGGAAAGTTTGCTGGCCTGCGCTGAGCCCGCTGGCTGGGAGGAAGGGTCGCGCACAAACCGACGGACACGCCTGCGGGGGGCGAGGCGCACCCCTGCGCGCGGGCGTGGGACTCACCTGTCGCGTCTCAGCCGCCTCCCCGGGAGCCTTGGGGGAACCCCCAGCCCCCAGCTGCTGTGATTTGTGTACCCTCTTCTCCCGGAGCGGCAGAAGCTGCAGCTGAGGTAGGAGAAGGAGTTGGGCAGGCAGTAAATGACCGGAGTCCTAGAGCAAGACCAGAGGAATTCATTCATTTTGAGGTGGTTTTTTTTTTTTTTGAGACAGAATCTTGCTCTGTTGCTTGGGCTAGAGTGCTGTGGCGTCAGCCTAGTTCGCAGCAACCTCCAGCTCCTGGACTACGATCCTCCTGCCTCAGCAGGGACGCAGGCACATGCCACAACGCCTGGCTAATTTTTCTGTTTTTAGTAGAGAGGGGTCTTGCTATTGCTCAGGCTGGTCTCTAACTCCTGAGCTCAAGTGATTCTCCCGCCTCAGCCTCCCAGAGAGCTGGGATTACAGCCCTGATTATTATTATTATTTTTTTTTTTGAGGCAGGCTCTTGCTCTGTCACAGGGCTGGAGTGCAGTGGCCTCATCATAGTTCACTGCAACCTCAAACTCCTGGGCTCCAGCGATCCTCCTGCCTCAGCCACACCCCAGTAGCTAGGACTACAGGTGCACGTCACCACATCTGGCTAATTTTTCTATTTTTTGTAGAGACGGGGTGACTGTATTGCTCAGGCTGGTCTGGAACTCCTGGCCTCAAGATTCTCCTGCCTCTGCCTCCCAATGTGCTGGGATTACAGGTGTGAGCCACCGCGCCTGGCCCCATGTGGAGTCTTTTAGAGCAGTTCAAGCACCCACTTTGCCCGCTGGCTCCGGAGGAGCCTGAGGTGTCTCCATCTCACCTGTGAGGATCTGAGGGGCGGAGAGGCCAACCTGATGCCCTATCACACGCTGGTAATCAGAGGAGGGGACTCAAACCCTGTTTTTCCTGGCTCCTTTTCTCCTTCCACTTCCACCTCAGTGAGGAGAAAGGGTGCCAGCCATGGGGGGCGGTGCAGATGGGACCTGGCCTTGGGGTTCAGGGAGGCCCAAGTCTGGGACCCCTGGATCTGCTTCCCACTCCCCCTCTGTGGCTCCCGGTGGCCCCACAGCACCGAGTGAGGCAATGAATGGAGGAAGGAAGGTGGCGGCAGAGAGAGTTCTGGGCAGGTGATACTGGTGCCCACCTACCTCATTCCCAGGGGTGCTGTGCCTGGGGCAGATCAGGTGGGGCAGGGTATTCATGTGACACTCTCTCTTGTGGCCAGTCTCTGCCACAGGGGAAAGGGGCAGAAGGGTGCCCGTTGGCTGGAGGAGATACCCACATCTAGGGTGGTTCTTGGGAAGGCTCAGTCTCTTCTCCCATCACCTTCTGTGCCCTTTGCTCCATTTCTACTCTCACACCCTCCCATCTCTCAGTTGACTCCTCCTGCCACAGGGCCTTTTGCACATGTTATTTATTCTTTAGATCGACAAAAAGTCATCACACACCTATTCTGTGCCAGGCGTGGGCAATTTGGCAGTGAATAAGGCAAGCCCGGTCTCCGCCCTCTCAGGGCTTCCAGAGCAGCGCAGACACAGAGGGTGAACGCGCAGAAGGGAAGGGCGCGGCATGGGGAGGGAGGCAACCTTGGGTGAGGGCCTCTCTGCAGACATGCAATGCGTCAGAGGGGTTAGCGCTGCTCCTCCTTCCGGCCAGTGTCTCCTCCTCCCCAAGCCTTCCCTGGCCTCTCTGACTTGACAATTCCACCAGGACAACTCTCCTTGCCTGGGACCACTCCCTCCATGGACACTTTTGTATCAGTTGGTTAATGTTTGTCCCCGCCCATTGACTTTAAGTTCCTTGAGGGCAGGACTCTAATCTCTTCTGGGTGGATCTAGGCGAAGCGAAT
Source organism: Avahi laniger (assembly GCA_963575035.1). Lineage (NCBI taxonomy): Eukaryota > Metazoa > Chordata > Mammalia > Primates > Indriidae > Avahi > Avahi laniger. The sequence continues at coordinate 18,668 of CAUYSK010072641.1, read as the reverse complement.
AAAGGATGGGTAGGATTTCCCCGGAAAAACAGAAGCTGCTCAGCCAGGTCAGGAGTGCAGATGGCAGAAACTTTTCTTTCCCCTTCCCTGGCCCGAGTCCTGGGCTCTACAGCCCATTTGCTGTTCACAGAAACAAAGCGTTAATAAAAGGAACCGGCGGGCCTTGTACAGGAAGAGACCCAGCCCCATGGGCCACTGCAGCACCAAGGCTGGCCTGCTGGAGGCTCGCAGTGGGGGCCCGTCCTGGTCTCTCAGCTCATATTGCCTGCCCCCTTTCTCCTGTCCTAGCTCTTCGAGGCTTGGTTTCCTTCAAGTTCTGCTCTGGGAGAAGGTGGTGGCCAGTAGGGCCCCCAGGGTGTCCAGGGTAGAGGGCCACAGTGATTGCCTCGCCTCCCCCATCCCAGGCGGGCAGGACAATCCTGGGCAGCACCTCCCTGACACAGAATTAGGCCTCCGGGCAGAAACAGCTGCTCAGCTGACCCCCAGCTCATTCAGACTCTCCGCTGGAAAGTAGGAATCTGGCTCAGAGGGACAACTCTTATTTTTATTTTTCGTAGTTTCTACACACCTCGAGTTTCTCCCTCCCCTGGCTCTGTCAGACCTGTGTGCCTGGCACCTTCCTGTGGCAGGTTACGCTCTTGCAGATGCCCCACAAGCTTCTATCCCAGCCCCCCACCAGCCCACTTCAGGGGACTGAGCTGCCGCTGCAGGCTGGAAGCGGCGAGAGAGACAGTCCACATGCTGCATTCAGGCTCTGGCAGGGAGGGAATAAAAGTGGCCTCCCCACCCACTCACCCGGCCAGCCAGCCCTCCTGCCTGGAATGGCTTTAAAAAAATTAATTTGCAGTGATTTACTCCCTTCTGTTCTGTGGGGATCACCGGCATTTTAAATATGTATTTAAATCAGATTCACTGCTTCCAGCTAAACAACTGCCTTCCTGCACCAAGCAGAAAGAGCACTGGATTCAGAATCAGGTGACTCAGAAGTTCAGGCCAAGTTCTGCTAATGATGAGCTGTGTGACCTTGGGCGAATTACTTAACCTCTCTGCATCTTTATTGGCTCCTCTGGAAACTGAGGTTAATGATAATCCCTCCCTCGCAGGGTGTTTTGAGGATTAAATTAGATAACATTCAGGGAAGACCTGTGCAATGCCAGATGGGTGTTTTCTGTTCCCCAGTACTGGCTGTCCTGCTAATTAACCTGGTGACCTTGGGCAGGCCACTCAGCCACCCCAGCCTCAATTTCCTCATCTGTAAACGCACAAGTGTTGTGAGATGAGGGCCCCTAGCCCTCTGCCCCATCCCTGAGTCTCCACTCACCTCAGGCTGTCTGCCAGACTTTGTCCCCTCAACCAGCCCTTTTCCTTTTTGCTTGTTATCTGGGCGCTGGGTTTTAATTGGAGGCGGCCCCCTCCCCAGCTACCCCTCTTACAGCTCCCCGGCAGGTCTCAAGGTTGCAGCCCTGAGGGGCCCGCAGTTCCCGGTGCATTTTCGGGGGCAATTAGCTGCGATGTCACAGGCCTAGGAGGTGGCCTCAGTGGGCACTAGGCCAGGACCAGGCTCCGTCTGTGGCCTGGGGGAGCCACACAGGCGCTGGCCGTGTCCCCAGGCAGAGCCATTTCCATTTCTGTACTTTACGACTCCTTGAAGCCCCCTCTGAGCGTAAATTAGTTCTACCCTGTGCTTTTGTTGGCAACTGTCGGGGCCTTGGAAGCGAGGGGCTTTGTCAGGAAGAACAAAGCTGTTCGGTGTTTTTCTGATTTGGGGGAAGCGCGCTCCTGGGGGAGGGCTCATCGCTTCTCAGTGTCAGTTTCGAGTCCTTGGTTCTCAGACTGGCTGGTTTTGTTTTGGGTGTTTAAGTCCTGTGGCTTAGGAGTCACATATGTTTGTGTGTGTGTTGGCTGAGGGATTTTTTCCCCTCCTTTTTGGCTTACACAGTGTATTCTGTGACAGCTAATTCCAGGGACTGAACTTTTCAAATCACTGCTTCAACAGCTTCTAAAAATCTGGACCTAGTTACTCCTGTCATCCATGTGTAAGGATTTAGAAAAAAAATCGCAAACGCGAGGGTGGACAGCTCCTGGCGGCGCGCTCCGGCTGTCGACCTGAGGTCAAAGCCGAAATGTCGCGTGCCTCCAGGGAGGGGGAGCGCGGGCTGCTCGGTGCCAGACATCTGGATATTGAGAAAACATCTGGGTGGCTGGGTGGCTGGGGTTTTCAGGTTTCTGCCTGACATTTAATATCACAAACACTGAGTCTGCCAGCCGCGGGGCTTCTCCTCCCAAACACACCCAGCCCCTTCCCCCCGCATTCCTGACGGGTAAGAAACATCCATTCTTTCCAATCCCCCCGTGTGTTCCCCCTACCGGAAATCTGATGGGCTTATGACATCATGGCTGGCTGCTGAGCGATGAAGTGGATGCCACAAAGAAATCCGACATATCGGATGGATTCTGAAATCAGTTTCTCTCCGGCTGTGGTAACAGGCGTGAAGTCAGGAGAATTTGAGCTTTGTTTAAAAAATAAAAAACGAAACTAAATCTTGCCCTTTATTAAATACAATTTTCTTAAAAACAAGCAAACCTTTTGGACAGCATCCTATTTTAATAGAAACACTGGGTTTTGTGAAACAAAAGTGGCTAATAAATGGGACCTGAAGCTTCGTGCGAGTCGTCCATTTCTGCCGAGTGTTTTGTGTGTCCTTATTCACTAATAAAAGAGGAACTAGCAATGGTTAATCTCTCTTCATTATTCAAATGAGATAGTTTTTTTTTTAGGTCAATAAAATTCACAGGGTAAATTGCTGGTTTATGTTTCTCCAGGAATCCATTTTTATGGAGTGACCTTGGACCTCACCGGTCTGCAGACGTTGTAGTCCTCTCTGCCTGCTCTCCTGGCTGTAACACGCAGTGAAGCTTTCCGGTCCCCTGGCCGGGCTCCAGGGGATGACCGCCGTGTCAGCAGGGCGGGGCTGGGACTCATGGGCCGGGGCGCTTCTTGGGAATGAAAAACCTCTTTGAAGGAAGAGAGTCAGGAGGGGAACACAAGTAAAGGGACCTGGGACACAAGCCCAGGGCAGCCTGGGAGGGGATCCATTGTCTTCCTTCCCAAAAGGGAGCAGAGACCTCAGAAACAGCTCCAGGGGGACGGGCCCACCTCACCCCTGGAGCAGGCTCAGGTTAAAGGCAGTTCAAGATTGTATGTGTCTTGCCAGCCAACTCCCAGCCTGGGCATTTGGAGTCCCAGACCTGGATTGGAGTCCCAGCTGCTCCAGGGACAAGCTGTGGGGCTCTGAGTGGGTCACACCACCTTCCAGTTTCTTTCCCTGTAACGGGCACAATGACCCTGTCCTGCCGAGAGAATCAGTAGCGCCGGGCGCTCCGCACCGTGCGCAGCCACTCACAGGGCCCCAGGGTCTCGCTCAGAGCCAGGAGGGGCCAGTGCGGATTCTGCAGTCAGATGTGCTGCCCGGGTTTGCATCCCAGCTCTGCCACCTGTTACCTGCATGACCACATTGATCTGTGTGACATTCTCTGTGCCTTGGTTTCCTCATTTGTCAAGCCATCATAATAGGACCAACTCCGTGCGGGGACTGCTGTGAGGACTGATGGTCTCAGAAGGCCTGGAACGTCGTGAGTGCTCACCACGCGTTAGTGCTCTGATGTGCCCTGAGCCCAGCAGGCTGGGTGCCAGGTGGGACTGTGGGGCCTGGGATGGGGGGGCCAAGATGATCACAGGAGAGGATAATCAAGGACCAATCTACTCATCTCTCTGTGCAGAACTTTCCGTGGCTCCTCATTGCCCAAAGGGAATAAAGCCCTTCCCCTGGGCCTCATGCACTGTTCTTTTCTCCCCTTGCTCTGTCCCTCCTCCCAGGCAGCTGGAGTGCGCCGCTTTCTCTGGGTGCAGTGCTGACGGGTAGGTGAGCTTATTGAGCACCTGCTGTCACGTTGTCCTGTGCACTTTACGTGGAGTAATTTATTTGATTCTCACACCAACCTGTGAAGAAGGGCGGTTATCATTCCTGTTTTGCAAAAGCAAAAATGGAGAGCTCAGAGGTTAAGTATCTTGCCCAAAATCCCAGAGCCCGGATTGGAACCAGGGGTCAGGACTCTGCGCCCATCACTTAACCCCGGCTCCGCTGGGCTTCCCTCCTCCTGTTTCCCACCTGCCTTCCCAGAATGCCCATCTGTGTCTGCTGAAACCTACACCAGGTTGGCTGGGAGGCCTTCCTGGCTCTGCCTCCTGCGGGAAGTTCTGGCTGCGCTGCACATGCCCCTCAGGGTGTAGCTCTCCATGGTTGGCCCTGGGCCCCTTGCCTACCTCTCCTGGAGCTCAGCAGCTGGACTGTGGCCAGTTATGTGTCCCCACGAATCCCTGCAGGCCAGGTGAGCAGGCATTTACTGAGGACCTACTGTGTGCAAGATGTGGGGACTCAAAGGGCAGGTGCCTACAGCCAATCTGGACTTCTCTCCCAAACCCCAGACCCATCTAGCCAATGCCTGCTGCTGCAGCTCCACTCGATGGCCAGGGGGCAGCTCTGCCTCTGCAGGTCACAAACTGAACTGCAATTCAGCCTGAGCTGTCCCCATCTCACCTCCATTCTCCACTCTCTTGCTTAGGCCAGAAGCCTTGCAATCATCCTTGACCTTTGAGACTCTCTCTCTCTCTCACTCTTACCGGTTGTACTTTCAAAATATATCAGTGGTTTGACCCTTCCGTCCACCGCCACTGCCACCACCTGCACTGCGCGCCAGGATGGATGCAGCGGCCTCTGCAATGGTCTCCCTCCTTCCTGTTGCCCCCTGAATTCGCCCTCCACACAGCAGCCAGAGTGATCCTGTTGGAACTGGAGCCAGATCCCAGTACCCTGCCCAGTACCCTGCAATGGCTCCCAGCCCATTCAGGGTCAAAGCAGGGCCCTGCCCGTAGCCCCAGCTTGTTCCCTCCAGATCTCTGCTCCTGCCACCCCCACGTGTCCACTGCTCTTGCCGTTCCTCCAATATGTCACGTCTGTGCTCACCTCAGGACCTTTGCACTTGCTGTTGCCTCTCCCTGGTATGCTCTTTCCCCTGAGAGTTACATCACTTCCTCTTTTGCTCCTTTCAAAGCTCTGGTCAAATGTCACCCGCTCAGAGAGACTTTCCTCGCCTGCCCCCAATCTTTCCCCGCTCTGTTGCTCTTTGCTCACAGCACCGCTTACCACTGGACGTGCACGATGTTACTGGAATGCACCTGCATTAGAGCAAGGCCCTGCCTGTCCTCTCGCTGCTGTGCCCCAAGGCCCTAGCACAGGGCGGGCTGGTGCTCAGTAAACATTGTCGAATGAGAGGGTAGTTGGATGGGTGCTGTGCAGGGACAGCAGGTGTTGAACACCTGATTTTTCCAGGTTCTGTGCTGGGTGCTGAGGCAACGCGTGTGGACAAGATCTCGTCTGGGGAGGGAGACAGACTGTGCACAAGAAATCGCAAAGCAGGCGCGGGGGGTGGAGTGGTGTCCGGGAATGATTCGGAGGAGGGAGTGGTCTGGCTGGTCAGAGGGCGGTCTCGAAGGAGGGCGTATGTGAGTGGAGCGGACGGGGAAGAGGAATTGGAGGGTGAGGAGGTTGAGTGGACAGGTGGAGAGTGTGCTTCAGGGGCTAAGGACAGGGCAGGGGGACAAGAGCAGGTTTCCCAGATCGGGTTTATGGTGTGGACAAAGGCCCCAAGGGGGGATGCGCAGGGCATGTGTGTGGGGACGGACTGTGGGGGGTCTTCAGTGTGCCTCGAGAGGCGTCTGGAGGCCCGGGTGGGGATCCTTGCTCTCCTCCTCCGGCCACGAGATCCTGGGTGCACCTCTTCCCCTGTCTGGGGCTCAGTTTCCCCACTGTAGACTCCTGACCGTGTGCTTTTCTACTGCGGTGTCCTGCCTCACACAGAGGGTGAGACTCAGACCTGGGGGGATCGAGAGTAGACAGGAGTCTGCCAGGAAGAGTGTGGTGAGCAGGGGAACAGCATGTGCGGTGACATGAGGCCCTCCTCCCGAGCTGCATTTCTCCAACCCCTCCCTCAGTTAGCAAAGAGGCAGGGAGGACAGCGATGGGGTGGCCTGGCCATCCCCAGCGGGGCCCAGGCCTGGAGCATGCTAGAGTGTGGCCTCACCCTGCTAAGCAGCACAGCCCGGGGAGGCAGGCCTTTCCTCCAGCTGGAGGGGCCAAGGCCCAGAGCAGTGAGGCATCCAACAGCTACACTTGGCACATAGCTGGTAAATGTCAGGTGAAGGACTTGAACCCAGACCTGCCGGACCCAGATCTCTGCCTTCCTCTAGCAAGAATGGGCCAACTCCTTTGGACAGGCCAGGTGAGCTCGTGCCAGGTCTAGGAGAGCCAGGGCAGCTCAGGTGAAACGCCCACTGGTGACAGGCTCATGTGTTCCCCCCCCCGCCCCGCCCAGGGGCTGCCCTGGTCACAACCTCTTCCTACTTTAGGGAGGGTCAGTTGGGCCTCTGGGAAGCCTTTCCTCTTGACTGGAGCTTCTCTGAAGACTCTGGATGCACCTGGAATGTTCTAGGTTTATTAACTCTCTAAAAAGCCTCACAACCACCCTTTGTGGCAGGGGCTGTTGTTATCCCTGTTTTACAGATGGGGAAACTGAGGCTCAGAGAGGAGCAGTTAGTTACCCAGGGGAGGCATACCGGTTTATTGGGGATGTCCTTCTGTGTTAGTTTCTGAAGGTTGTTTGGGGGACAGAGGGCCTGGCTCCCCATGTAGCCCAGAGCTGGTGCTTGGCCCTAGGGTGGGAGTTTCGGGGGCCAATTTCAGCCCACACCGAGAAGAGCTTTCTTTCAGGGGTGCTCAAAGGCAGAGTCTCGGCAGGAGTGAGCTCCCCATCGCCACTGGAGTTCAACCTCTGCATGGGGGGAGGAGAGATTGAAGAAGAGCCGCTATTGGACTGAGCAGTCCAGGTCTCCTTGGCCTCTCCAAGCCTCAGTTTCCTTATCTGTGAAGTGGAGATATTATTACCCAGCTGTCAGAGGCCCTGGAAAGCACCCAGCCCTTTTCTGGCCCACAGAAGGTGTCCAGTAAGGGCCACTGTCCCCCGCCCCTGGTCCTCTGAGCTTCCCCTCTGGCAGTCAGGCTCCGAGGGCAGAGTGGGGAAGGGGCCGCCTCCAACAGCCCTGCCCCTGCAGAGCAGCCGGAGGCCCCTGCTGCCTCCTTGTCCGCAGAGGTGGAGTGTCCAGGCCTCAGGTGGGCTGGCCTCAGACATCTGCCTCTGGGTCCCATCTGTCAGCTGGGCTGGTCATGGCTGGCTCCGTGAGGAACTGGGACACCCCACAGTGAGTATCTGGAAGCAGGCTCTCACCCCAGCCCCCACACCCCTGCTGACACCGGCCTCCAGGAGAGGCAGGGCTGCTCGGTGATCTCACCGCTCTCATCACGGTCTCGCCTGGCTAAGCCCCAGCCTCCCTTCCCTTTGGAGCTTTCTGGCTCCCTAGCCAGGAAATGGCGTGATGCCAGGAGCCAGTGGGATCTGTCACAGTGCTCTGGGCCATTGGTATTTGTTGGGCACCTACTCTGTGCCAGGGACTTTCCTTACACTTACTCGAATAATTCTTGAGGTACAATTTCATTTCATAGGAGAGAAAGCCGAGGCTTGGGGAGAGGAAGCAACTTGGCTAGCACGATCTCTGAGCCAGGGTTCTGACCCAGGGCTGTGGGACTCCAAAGTGAGTGAGCATTCTGTCTGTATACTGCCATCCCCTGGGTAGGGCAGTGGAAGGAGCACTGGCTTTAGCTCTGGAGTGTGATGGGGGGACCACAGGCTGAGCAGGAATGCAGATCCAGGCACAATCCTGACTCTGCCCCCATGTCTTTGCACATTCCATTCCCCCTTCTTACCATGCCTTTCCTGGCAGACTCCTCTCTCACCTCAGTCTCTCTAGGCTTCAGTTGCTTCCGCTCTGTGAGGCAGGGCACCGCAGCAGGAAAGGATGTGGTTGGGAGTCTAGCAGGCCTGTTTTCAATCCTGCCCTGCCACCACTGAGCCTGGAGGGGAGAAGAATAAGGGGAACAGTATGCAAACAGGGAACAGCATCAGCAAAGGCAGGAGGGTATGAGGGCCTAGGAGGGTGGAGCCAGGATCCAGGCAGAGAGTAGGAGGCTGTCCTCCCTGCCTCGCCTGGTCTTCTTCTTCTCCTGTCCCAGCCTTCATGCCTTTGAGTCTCTGCTCCTTGGTGTCCCCCGTCAGTCCCTCCATCAGCCACCATCATCAATGTTGCTCCTTCCTCAGTGTTCCTGCAGTCCCAAATGCTGCCTCGATTTGAGCAGCTGATGACCTGGCTTGTTTCTGTCCTGCCTGCATGTGCTGGTAAGATCCTCGACTCGAATCCTGGCTCTGGCCCTTGCCTGCCGGGTAACTCTGGACGAGTTACTTCACCTCTCTGTTTTTTCATCTGCAGGATGACAGCAGCAGCTTCCGACTCATAGTGCTCTCTCGGGGATTAAATGAGGTTGTGCTTATAAAGCAGCAAACCACGCCGCCTCAGAAAGCAACCAGCTGGGACACACACGCTCACGCACGTCATTATTGTGATTTGTGAGTCCCTTAAGGGCAGGGTCTGTATCTGGCTCCCAGCTCACGGTAAGGCAGAATCGGGGCTTGTTGATTGCTTCTAGAATGAAAGGGCAGCCCATTCTGCTCAAATGTGATTTCTAATAAAACTAGCAACAAACTAAACTAAATGTGATCATTTATTGGGTGTAAACCTCATCTTGTTTAATCCTAATGACTCCGTGATATGGGAATTATTAGACCCATTTTACAGATAATATAATTGAGGCTTGGAGAGACTAGACCACCTGCCTGAAACCCAGTAAGTACTTGAGCAATTGGGTTTCGAGCCTGGGTCTGGCTAACTTTGCTGCTCTGTGTGTTGGTCCAGATCCTGTCCTGTTATGGCCCCTGTTGAATAGTCCAGACACCCTCTTCTCTCTCACGGGTAACTTTCCCCATCTCTGGGCCACCCCTCGGAGTTGTTGGGGTGAGGGAGTGTGAATGTCGGGGCCCATGAGTCATGTGCCCTATAATACACACGCATGCATACACACACACACACACATAAATGTACACACACGCATGTGACCCTGTGCAGCTGACAAGTTCCTCCAGGTCTCCAAAGCCACATCTGACTCTTGTCCACTCCACGTGAAGTCCCTGTGCGATGCTGCCATGGGGCTGTCACTGCTCGTACATTCTTCGGGCTCATTCTCCAAGCTGTCAGTTCCCATGGGGTGAGATGGGGCTCAGGATGCCCCACTCCTGCACAGTGTCCCAGCCCAGTGGGGTGCCAAGGGAGGAGCCGGCCAGCACTCTCTGCTCTGTCCAGTTTTGTCAGGCAGGGGCTTGGGGCGGGGGGTTGGACAACCAACCCACAGGACCTTGCTCCTTTCCTTCTCTGTTCCCGCAACCCACCAGGCCCACCCTGTCTACCCAGCCAGCCTGGATTTGAGGCTGAAGCAGGAAAATGCATGTGGGGAACTGAAGGGGGGAAGAGCAGGAGAAATGCAAAGTGGCGATGACTGGGGGTGGCCATCAGAGGAGCCCTGGCACCTGGGCCTGCTGGAGAAGGTGCGGTAAAGGGTCCTGAAGCGCGTGAGGGATGGGCCATCCCTGCACTATCTGCTGTTGAAGTCAAGTCAACTCTGGGGTCCCCCCGTGGCTGTGCCCACCTGGCAGCCTCTGAGAGCCCTTGGGTGGCACCCTGGAAGCTGGGGTCAAGGGAAACAGGCAGCAATGGGGCGGGTGGGACTGCGTGGGGCCTGGGGCAGGCCAACCCAGGAGGAACAAGTCTGGACCTCAGAGGGGTTCATTCATTCACTCATTCATTCATTCCATACATGTTTATGGAGCACCTAATATGAGCCTTACAGGCCGGGTACTCAGTGCTGGGAAACAGCAGTAGACAAGACAGACAAAACCCCTGCCCTCATGGAGATCGCATTGCAGCGGAGGGAGACAGATGAACAAACGTAACGAGGAGGCAACATACACTGCGGTTAAGAGTAGTAAGTGCTAAGAAGAAAAATAAACCAGAGAAGGGGGATTGGGAGTGGATTCTTTTTCAATTATAAGTAGGTGTCCAAGGAAGATCTAATTGGGAAAGTGGCATTTGACCCAAGCCAGGCATCAAGGAATAGCAGGAGGCCAGTGTGGCTGGAGGGACCGGAGGGAGGGGGATGCGGTAGCAGAGGAGCTCGAGAGGAAACAGGCCAGATGGTGGGGCCTCCTGGACGCCCTCTTTAAAATGGTCCCTCTGGCTGCCCAGGGTAGCTGGGGGAGGGCAGGGCAGGACGGGGAGGCAGAGGCAGCTGCTGAAAGCAACATAACAGGATTTGCTGACGGATTGGAGGGGGAAAGCCAGCACAGAGGCGTCAAGGATGACTCTGGAGAGTTCTGGACAATTTGCTGGAAAGGCTGGCTGGACCCAGAGGCTCAGCAGAGGCCTTCGGGGAGGCTGGAAGACAGAGTGGGCTAGGACGAGGACCCCAAACAATCAGATACCCGTGGCTGAGAGGGGGCTCTAATTGGAGAGCTGGGGACCCCTGTACCCCAGCAGCTTGTGGGGCTATATGGATCGAACACTGGCCCCAGAAAAGGCCATCCTCTCTGTGCCCCGCACTGGGGGCTGGGCGTGACGTGGCCATGAAGTGGCACGAACCCCCCAGCAGGTCCTTTTCCCTGTTCTCCCTCCCCCCTCCCCCCCTCTCTCACCCACCGTCCCTCCTCCCACTCTCCCGTTCTGCCTCGACTGGACTACCGACTGCCGGCTGAGCTGTCCCAGGCACTGGGACTGCATCCGTGAACTCGGCAGCCAGGGGCTGGACATCCCCATCTCTGAGCCTGAAGCAGCTTCCCCCACGGGCGGAACATGGACCAATACAAACTTTCGATTTGCTTCAATTTAAGGTCACTGGACAAGTTTGCGACTACATGAGATTTGATCATTGAGCAGTTTTGAGTCATTTAAAATAAATTCACTGTCAGAAAAAACTCCCGGTCAGGCCATGGCCCCTGGTTTGGGTTCCAGAAAGGACTGGTGGAGGTGCAGGCTCCAAGGCCGCCTTCCCGCTAAGCAGAGAAGGGAAAGGGAGTCCGGGTGGGAGCCCGGCATGAGCAAAGGCCTGCGTCGGGAGTGTGTGCAATGGGAGGGGTGTGGGCATGGGGGCCGTAGAGCTGAGCGGGCAGACGGTGGGGGCTCTTGTGGGCGCGGTTGGAGCATCTGGACTTTGTTCAGAGAGCAGCGGGGAGCCATCTAAGGTTTCTGAGCTGGAGAATGACCCACCTGTGCTGGTTTTTAACTGGTGGCACCATAGAGGCTGAATGAGAGAGGGCAAGTGGTCTGAGGCCAGTGAGGTGGCTGTGGCCTTGGCCAGGCAGGGGGTGCTGAGACCTGCCCTTGGACTATGGGTGTCAAGGGGAATGGATATGGGAAATGTCAAAGGGTGAGGGAACGCACCTGGTGAGTGGGGGTGGCGCTGCCTATTGGCCCCACAGTCAGCCACCTTAGGTGACCTCACCCCAGGCGTGCTCCTCCTACAGTGCCCCCACTTCAGGAAATGTCCCCATCCTCACCTAGCCCTTTGCACCACCAGAACCTGATGCCATCCTGGGTTCCCTTCTCCCCACATTGGTGCCATCTGCAAGTCACTTTGATTGTGGTTTCCAAACTCCTCCCATGTGCCCCTCCTCTCCACCTGAGCCTCTGCCCCAGGCGTCAGGCTTCCAGCCTTGCACTGCTGGCCCAGCCCCTGCAGGGGAGCCAAAGGGATCCTTCTAGAACCTGAGTCGGGCATGCCACCCTCCTCATCCTTGCGGTTTCCTGAATCTTGGGGCAGATGTCCACTCCTCCTACAGCCCACATCCCCGGTAAGTTCAGCCTCAGACTGATCCCCCGGTTCTGGCTTCAGTCAGAACCAGGTTTACTGGGCGCCCTGCAGTGCTGGCGCCATTGAAAGCTGGGGCTGCGGGAAAAGAAAGAGAACCCTCAAAGGGTGCGGCCGGGCAAGGCCTCTCTGTGCGTGGGCCACCGGAGCCGAGACCCAGAGTGGGAGCAGGGAGGAGAAAGTGTCTGAGGAAGGAGGCCTGGCCACAGCACTGGCCTGAGGCGGGGGAGCCAGCCAGGCCGTGCCCACGGCAGGGCACCCGCCACCTGGTACCCCCCTTCCACTGTGGTCTCATTGTCCTAGGACGGCGGCTTGGGAGGGGCAGGGGCTGAGCCTGGGCAGGTGGCAGGGCTGGCTCATGGGGGCCTACGGGGTACACTGGGGTGTGAGGACTTGATTTTTTAACATGGCTTTATTGATATATAATTTATATTCCATAAAATTCACCCTTTTAAAGTGCACAATTCAGTGGTTTTTGATATATTCATAGAGTTGTGCAACCATCACCACTATCTAATTCCACAGCATTTTAACCAGCCCCGAAAGAAACCCTGCGCCCGTTAGCAGCCACTCTCCATTTTCCCTGTCCCCGCAACCCCTGGCAGCCACTAATCTACTATGCTCTGTCTCTACATTTGCCAATTTCGGACATTTCATATAAATGGAATCAGACAACATGTGGCCTTCTGTGTCTGCCTTCTTTCACTTAGCATAATGTGTTTTTAAGATTCATCATGTAATAGCATGAAACGGTCCTTAATTCCTTTTTATGACTGAATAATATTCCCTTGTATGGATAGACCACATTTTGTTTACCCTTTCACCTCTCAGTGAACATTTGGGTCGTTTCCACTTTTCGGCTATCATGAATAATGCCACTATAAACATTTGTATACCGGCTTTTGTGTGGCCATATATTTTCATTCTCTTGGGTGTGTATACGTAGGCATGAAATTGCTAAGGTCATAGAGCGACTCATTGTTTTAACCTTTTGCTAAATGGTAAGACTGTTTTCATAGCAGCTGCACCATTTTACATTCTCACAAGCAACGCACGTGTATTCCGGTTTCTCCACATCTTCACCAACACTTGTTATTGCCTATCTTTTTTTTTTTTTTCTTCTTTTTGAGATAGGGTCTTGCTCTGTCACTTGGGCTGGAGTGCAGTGGCATCAGCCTAGCTCACAGCAACCTCAAACTCCTAGACTCAAGCAATCCCCCTGCTTCAGCCTCCCAAATAGCTGGGACCACGGGCCCACGCCACTACACCCAGCTAACAGAGGGTCTCCCTCTGTTGCTCAGGCTGATCTCGAACTCCTGGCCTCAAGCAATCCTCCTGTCTTGGCCTCCCAAAGTGCTAGGATTACAGGTGCGAGCCACCGTGCCTGGCAGCCTGTCTTTTTGATATCCCAGTAGGGAACGCAATGGTATCTCATCGTGGCTTTGACTAGTGATGTTGAGCATCTTTTCATGCGCTTATTGGCCATTTGTATATCTTCTGCAGAGAAATTATCTATTCAAATCTTTGTCCATTTTAAAATTGGGCTATTTGTCCTTTGATTGTTGAGCTGTAAGAGTTCTTTATGTGTCTGGACACAAGTCTCTTCTCAAGGGAAGGAGCTGGGACACCAGGCCAAGGAGCCAGGCCCTGGGGCTGCCTGGGCTCCATCCTCTCAGTACTGAGGGCTGTGGACTCAGAGGTCTCACAGAGGGGCTCCAGTGTCCCTGCGGAGGGTGGACACACGCCCCACGAGTCACCTCCCACCCGCAGCTCCCTCACTTCCTCTGCCTCAACTGGCTTCAGACCCCACGGGGCGAGCACTTCGCAGGGCCTGCAGTGACACCCCGGCTCCCAGGGCCCAGGCCCTGCAGCGGTTTTCGCATAAAGGAAAAGGGGAAATGCGGATCCTCTCAGAGGTGACCACGGAGAAGCTGCCACCTGCTCCACACCCACCGTGACACCACCACAACTGCCACTGCGACTGCCCAGCCGCCTCTGCGGCCCAGAGGTCAAGCGCGAGGCTTACCCAGCAGGCTGTGGGCGGGAAGCCGGCCAGAGCAGCCGCAGCCCCCTCGGGCTGGGCCCTCCCTCACCCTGCTTATTTAAACTTTCCTGAACTTTCCACAGTTTGTAAGTTGAGCTCCTACAACTTTGAGAATCAAGGGAAATGTGAAAAAACAAACCCCAACCACAGCCACTGGCCGATTCAGCTCAGACATTTGGGGATTCTTTCTCCGTGGCCGCCCGGGCTGGCAGCTGGGCTGGAAACACCGGAACGGCGCTTGCTGGGCCTGTCACCTGGGGCCTCGCCTCCTGCTCTAGGGTGGGCTATCCCCTCATGTCATTGCTGTGCCTCTGTCTTCACTAACAGGCACCCCTCTGTGTGCTGCAGACTCTGGGCCACTGCAAAGGCAGCAAGACACAGACCCCGCCCTCGGGGCGCAAGGTGCAAAGAGGGAAAGGGATTTGACAATTCAGGGAGAGGGGACCCAGGAGCAGCTGGGGGCCCAAGCTGTGGCCTCCAGAAGCTGGAGGGGGATCTACTGGTGCGGGTGTTCTGAACTGTCCTTCTGAACCAGGACTTCAAAAAGGCAGTAGTAAGGACATTCCTGGCAGAGACAACAGTGTGCCCAAAGGCTGGCGCATCAGGAGGCCAGTTGAGGGGAGCCCACACTGGTTGAAGGCTGTTTCTGGGGGTGGAGAGAAACAGAGGTGAGAAGCCAGCTGGGGCTGATGTCTCTAGGCCCCAAAGTGCCTACACCTCCTCCAATGTCCCTAAGTGCTAATGAGCCCTCAGGTCTCCTTCCTAGCCTTTGTCCCACCCTTGGTCCCAACTCCTCCCCTCAAGACCTCAAGACCCGGCTCTTCCACTAGACGTTCTGGGTGGAGACAGTGTTTTTTCAGTTTTTGTCTTTGCAGGATTGGGCCTCTGGGCTGTGCTCCTCGCTCTCGCCGCGCCCCAGCTGGGCTTGCCACCCGCCACCTGCCACCCGCCTACGTGGACCCCCTCTGCCCCTGCTGGCGCGCTGCATCGGCTTTGGCAGGCTCTGGGCCCTGAGGCCTCTCTGCTCGCTGATTACGCAGCAGCCGGTGGGCTCCGGAGCCAGAGCGAGAGATTTATTGTGGTTTTTAGGGGGCGTTTAGGAGCCGACGTGATAATGTCTGTGAACGCACTTTGTAAACTGTAACGGGGGAGTGCCGTGCACACATAAGGGGCTGGGGCTGGGGTGGGACTGGAGCCCAGCCCCCAGCTGACATCCTGGGGCTCAGCCGGGAAGCCCCCCCAGTCCTGGAGGTGGGCGGGCTGGAGAAGCCCCGCTGGGCTCTAGGGTGGGAGTCCCGGGCTGCATTTGCTGGAACAGGCCTCCCTGGGCCTGCGGGGGCCGGGGTGTCTGTGTCACCAGGCAGCTCTGGAATGAGCTGTGAGCCAGAAAATCGCCCAGGTCCCTCCCTCACCCAAGGAGCCCAGTTGCACTGCAGTGACAGTGACACGCTTCCCTGCTACACAGTGGTAATGACTCTGGGACTCCTGACCCTGCTGTGGGGCATGGAGATAACCAGGGACAGCAGCGAGTCTGCGCTGTGTCCCAGGAAGAGGAGCTGCACACGGGCAGGGGCACTCCGCTATCCCATCCTTCCAGCTAAATGTTACCACCTGAGAATTCTTAGTCCGTGCTTGGCACTGCTCTAGAAGCCGGGGCTACAGCAGGGATCAGCACAGACAAAAACGCCCATACTCACGGCCCTCGGGGAAGGAGGGCGAAGCCAGACAATCCACAGGTGAAGAAAGATGATTTTAAACAATGATCATTACTGCAGAGATGGGGAAACAGGAGGATCAGGAACTACGGAAGCTGGGGGCTCAAGCAAAGCCTCTCCGAGGGGCCCTCGTCTCTCCCTCCAGGTGGGACCCCTCCATGCCTTCCAGAACAATCCTGGGCCCTGAGGGGCTCAGCTGGTCTCCCAACCACCTGCCAATCACCACTACTGAGGCTTGTAGCCTAGACAGGCTTGCGGCCCCCAGACCAGTAGACAAGGGGCTGCCCTAGGTCAAGTGTTCCCCATCTGGTCACTGTTGGGGCTGTCGCCAGGGTCCCCAGCAAGGCTGCCTTCACTGCATCCCAGAGCCGACAAGAGGCAGAGGGAGGGTAAGGCACAGCACAGCCGGGGAGGTGGCTGCTACAGGTGCTGCTATAACCCCATTTTATAGTTGAGGAAACCGAGGCCTGCACGGAGGGCCCCAGTTGGCAGAGGTGCAGCTGGCAGAGGTGGAATTTGAACATAGGTCTGTCTGATTATTTTCTGAACAAAAAAATCAGGCCCCTGGTTTCCTGGGAACTGCAGGAGAGTCTCCTTGAGTTTGAGACTGATTGTCTTTATAATCTCGAGAGTAATGAGAAGCAAACTGGTGCTGTTTGAGTATTACTGGTGCCAGGTGCTGTGCTAAGTACCGGACCTGAGTTATCCAATTTTAGCCCCAGCGCAACCTGATAAGGTGCGAACTGTCACTGACGTTGCCATTTTGCAGACAGGGTAACTGAGACCCAGTGAGTTGAGTGACTGGCCCAAGGCCACACAGGCTGGTACAGTGGAGCTGGGATGTGAACCCCTCAGGGTCCACGTGTTTAGCTTCTCTCTGTTCCTGTCTCTCTGGTCAAGGTCATAAGTCTTGAGCCTTACGATTGCCAGATTACGCTGAGGGTTCTACATGCATTGTCCCATGTCAGCCTCATTATAGTCTCTTACGTCGGTTGGTCTTCCTGTGACCTCTCCTACACTTTTTACAAATAAGGAAACTGAGGCTCCAAACAGGTGAGTCATATCTGGGAAGTTGGGAAATCGGGATTTGAACCCAGGCCAGCTCACCCCAGAGCCCAAGTATTTCACCTTCTGGCTCTCCTTGCCAGTCTAATGTCTTGTTTGTACTCGACAAAGCCCACAGAGGCTGGGGGTGTTCCCCTACATCGCAGATGGGCAGACTGAGGCCCAGGAAGGTGTTCAGTGTGACTTGCGCGGTTGCTGGCTGTTGAGAGAGGCCTGCTCCCCTGCCCCCTCACTGAGGAGGGCAACTGGCTAGGGTATGGAGGCAAGGGGGGGTTGAGGAAGTGGGCACAGGACCCTGGGCATTTCTGAGGGCTGTGCAAGGCCCAGGGGGAAGACCAGCTCTGGGACACAGGTGCCTGCGTTTCCCTTTATTACACACCTGGACTTGGCTCTGGCTCCAACCCTGAGGGGTCTTACTTCCCCTTCAGGGCAGGGGCTTAGTGCCCTACTAGCCTTGTGACCTTGGCAAGGTCACCCTCTCTGAACCTGTTTCTTCTCTGTAAAATAGGATCCTGGTGTCTGGCTGGGTTTGTGACACAGATTCTTATTAAAACCTGTGATGTGTCAGCCAGCTCTTGACTGGCTGCCCCTTGTCCTCTGCTCAGGAAGCAGCAGGATGAAGGGGTCCCCCAGACACCTGCCTGGGGGAGTCTACAGAGCTGTGTTGGCAGGGGGTGGCCTGTCTGGGCTACTCTGTCCCTCTTCCCCACTCAGGCACCCAGGGACAGTGGCCAGCTGCTGCCCTTAGACCCGGGGCCCTGAGGCCTGGCCCTGACATCACAAGCACCGGAGAAGCACAGCCGGACCCTCCCTGACCCTCCTGGACACTGCCCCTGGTAGACTGCACCTTTTGGGAGGGATTTACTGTCAGTCTGAGAGCAGTGGCAACAGAGGCCCAGAAGCCTTGGCAGTGGGATTAAGGTGGAGAAAAATGAAGCATGGAAATCATTAGCTTCCTTGGTTGGCGAGAGCCACCCTGAACGAACATTTGGGGCTTTTAAAATGAACATCAGCTGCAGGGACTGGTGCCCTGTGTCTGCCACAGCCCAGGCCGCCTCGTGGAATCCCAATCCTGGCCCTTCTTCTGTTGCTGCTCAGCCAACACTTACTGAGCACCTACTGTGGGCCAGGCCCGACGCCAGGATGGAGGGAGACTCCAGCCAGAGAGCAGCAGCCCTGTGTCGTGAGTGCAGCCGCAGAGGCCGTGGTGCCAGCCAGGGAGGAATCTAGCGGGGGCAGGGTAGGCGGCACCTCCTCCTGGGGGCTGTGGGAGCAGGGAGAGGCTGGGTGGCCACTGTTGGGGGCAGGGCTCCCCAGAAGAGGGGCCTTAGGGGGTGGAGTGGGCACCCCACAGGGAGGGCCCTGCAAGGGCACTGGGGTAGGAAAGGCTGGAGAAGGAGTGAGAACACACATGCCTCAGAGGCCAGGCAGGTGGCCTGGTGGGGACCAAGGCCAGCTGCAGGCCAGTGTTCTGTCAAGACGGAGGCCAAGCAGCAATGCACGACGGGGGAGGCTTCTGCCGGAGCCTCCTCTTTTCCAAACTGAGCTAATATGCGGATTTTTATGTGAAAATTCCCAATTTTTAAACGATGGGAATTAATTCTAATTAAAAACAAAAAATGCTATGGTGTCAAACCAAGCATGGCTTCGGGCTGGATTAGGCCGGTGGCGGGCCAGGAGTTTCTGATCTCCGGTGGCAGCGGTGGTGGGGGGCGTGGGGTGGCGCAGGCCGGTTAGAAGGGGGGATCTGCCGAGGGAGGAGGTCGGGCATGCTACGCCGTGGCGTGGTGGGGTGTTTTGAAGGAGGCGTGGGTGGGGCTGGCCTACCCCTGCCAGCGGCGCGGTGCGTGGGGGTTGGGCGCGGTGGGCGGGGGCTGGAGGCAGGGCCCCCCCCCCCCCCCCCCCCCCCCCCCCCCCGCCCCC
>CAUYSK010072640.1:0-49387 GCA_963575035.1 Avahi laniger | reverse complement strand
TAAAACTCAGAAGAATCAAGAAAATGCAAGTTGGGCCAGGTGCGGTGGCTCACGCCTGTAATCCTAGCACTCTGGGAGGCTGAGGCGGGTGGATTGTTTGAGCTCAGGAGTTTGAAACCAGCCTGAGCAAGAGCGAGACCCTGTCTCTACTAAAAATAGAAAGAAATTAATCGGACAACTAAAAATATATAGAAAAAATTAGCTAGACATGGTGGCGCATGCCTGTAGTCCCAGCTACTCGGGAGGCTGAGGCAGGAGGATTGCTTGAGCCCAGGAGTTTGAGGTTGCTGTGAGCTAGGCTGACATCATGGCGCTCTAGCCCGGGAAACAAAGTGAGACTCTGTTTCAAAAAAAAAAAAAAGAAAAAAAGAATGGGAGAAAATTTCACAAACTATATATCTGATAAAGAGCAAATATTCAAAATCTACAAAGAACTCAAACAGGAAATGAAGAAAGAAACTAAACATTCCCATTAAAAAGTGGGCAAAACACATGAACGGAGGTTTTTCAAAAGAAGATAGAAAAATGGCTAAAAATATATGAAAAAATGCTCAATGTCAGTAATCATCAGGGAAATATAAATTAAAGCCACAATGAGATACATCTTTGCCCTGTTAGAATGGCTTTTATTAAAAAGTCCAAAAACAATAGACTCTGGCACAGATGCAGAGAGAAAGGAAGGCTTATACACTGTTGGTGGGACTGCAAATTAGTATAACCTTTATGAAAAACAGTATGGAGATTTTTCAAAGAACTGAAAGTAGCCCTTCCGTTTGATCCAGTCATCCCACAACTGGGTATCTACCCAAAGGAAAAGAAGTCATTTTATTATAAAGGACACCTGCACTCGAATGTTTATTGCAGCACAATTCACAATTGCAAAGATGCGGAATCAAGCCAAGTGCCCATCAGTATATGAGTGGATTAATAAATGTGAGACAGACACACACACACACACACACACACACACACACACCCACACACATCGTGAAGTACTACTCAGCCATAAAAAGAAATGAGTTAATGCCTTTTGCAGCAATTTGGATGGAACTAAAGACCAATTATCCTAGGTGAATTATCTCAGCAATGGACAAACAAACACCACTTGTACTCTCTAATATTTTGGAATTAACCAATGGACACACATGCACAGAGAGGAAAGTAAAAGTAATTGGAAATCAAGGGTGGGAGGCAGGAGCGGAGGAGCAAAAATCTACCTAACAGGTACAGTGCATACTTTTCAGGCAGTGGGCACACTAATATCTCTGACTAAAGCATTATAAAAGCTATTCATGTAACAAAAATATTTATACCCCCTTAATATTTTGAAATAAAAAAATAAAAAAGAGATATTAAAAACAAAACTTCATCTGTGTAGTGCATTTAACACGAATGGAGCTTACACGCCTGGAAGTTGCTCCGGGTGAGTCAGTGAGTTAGTAGTGAGTGATATGAAGGCTTAGGGCATTACTGCACGCTGCTGGAGACTGTATAAACACGGACACTTAGGCATCAATAAATTTATAAAAAAATGTTTCTTTCTTCACTAATAAATTAACCTTAGCTTACTGTAACTTTTTAACTTTATAAACATTTAATTTTTTTTAACTTTTTGACTCTTTTCTGATAACACTTAGCTTAGAACACAAACACATTGTACAGTTGTAAAAAATATTTTGTCTTATATTCTTATTCTATAAGCTGTTTTCTATTTTTAAGGGGTTTTTAATTATTTTTTTACATTTAAACTATTTTGTTAAAAACTAAGACACAAACACACCCTTTAACGTAGTCCTGCGTAAATCCAGGATCATCAGTATCACTGTCTTCCGCCTCCACATCTTGCTTTCTTTTGTGTCCTTCAGTAACCCTTAAATACTCTCTTCAGATAGTTGACAGATTTATTCTTAGTCATTATTATTTTGCTTTACATTTCCCTGTTGAAGTTGAACATCTTACTGGTTTTTGGTAATTTGACCATTCAGCTCTTTATATTGGTTTATCATTTTCTTTGACCATTATTATTGTTGGATGTCTTTTTGTCACTTTGTAGGAATTCTTTGTGGTTAGGGGTATTGTTCCTTTTTGAAGGCTCAGGTTGGGGAATGGATTCAGGTCCCCCTGATTTTAAGGCCCTCATTCTTAATTCATACGCTTTGTCATAAAAATGAAACAGGTGTAATGCAGTATTAGGTTTTGCTTGCACAGTGTTTTTTAAAAATGGGATTAAAAATGTATGAGATTTCATACGAATGCTTTCTTCTAGCTTCTCTCGAAGTCCCAGGAGATCTGTGAGCAGTAGGTCTGCATTCTGGTCTGGCAGCAGTCAAGGGGCATGAGCTGAGCTGCATTCTTTAGATCTGGGATTTGCTGTCTCCACTGGGCCACTCAGTCACTTATGTCTTCTGCTTGACCTCCTGTTGTAGTCATCAGGGTTGTTCACAAGGGCTTCGTCCTCAGCTGTGCACGTGGTGGGATCAGCTCCCACCCTCTTTGAAGGTAGGAGTGGCGTGTGGCCTGCTTTGGCTAATACAATGTAAACTGTCACTTCCAGGCACAGGCTTTGGGTGGTGCTTGTTCTGTTCCCCTACCGCAGTGATTGGGGAGGCCTACATGAAGTGTCGAGGGGGAGCTTCCTTCAGCCTGAAAGACAGGGGTGAGCAGAACCCCTCGGCTCACCCATGTCAGACTTGCAGCATGAGCAAGAAACAATCTTCTGTCCCTCAGCCCTAAGCTATCACTAATCTACTTTGTGTTTCTATAGATTTATCTATTCTGGATATTTCATATAAATGTAATTATAATGCGTGGTCTTTTGTGACTGGCTTTTTCACTTAGCGTAATGTTTTGTATGCATCTGCCACATTTTGTTTATCCATTCATTGTGGAGGGACATTTGGGTTGTTTCCACCTTTTGACTATTATGAATAGTGCCCTTATGGACATTTGTTTACAAACTTTTGTGTGGACATGTTTTCATTTCTCTTGGATATATATCTAGGAGTGGAATTGTTAAGTAAATATTAACTCTATGTTTAATTTTTTGGGGAACTACATGACTGTTTTCCAAAGTGGCAGTGCTGTCTGCAGTGAACTTTTAAGAAATTACACTTGTCAAATTTTGGTGTAGTATTTGGTGTCAAGTATGATGGTAGTATTAGCCATGGTTATCTGCAAAAGTTATTAAAATACTGCACCCTTTCTGACTGCACGTCTGTGTGAGGTAGATTTTCTTCATACATTTCAGCCACACAACGTACTGCAACAGATTAGATGTGGAGGTAGGGCTGAGAATCCAACTGTCTTCCATCAAGCCAGTAATTAAAAAGGTGTGCAGAAAATATACACATTGTCCCTCTTCTCACTAATTTTTTTTTGAAAAACTTACTTTCTCACAAGAAAGTTAACAATGTAATGAGTTCATTATTGTTATTTTTAAATGAATAAATACTTCATCTAAAATAAATATTTTGAGAATTTATGTTTTAATTTTCAATATGGTAAATATCAATAGCCATAACTCACATAAACCCACCTATTGAGATCCTTAGTCATTTTAAAAAAATTTATTTATTTATTTTAGAGATGGGGTCTTGCTATATTGCCTAGGCTGGACTCGAACTCCTGAGCTCAAACAGTCCTTCCACCTTGCCTCTGGAGTAGGGGGTCCTCAGTAATGTTTAAGAGTATGAAGGGTCCCAGGACCAAAAACACTGAGCCCCACTGCCCTAGCCCGTGCCGACTGATACTCTCCTGCGTGCATTTGTTTGCTGTCCTTGCGAGGTTCTCCTTTCAGTTTTGGTCATCTGCCACTCACCAGCTGTGTGCCGGGAGGGCGTTTGCCTCATCTGGCCTAGCCTCACGCTCATGTCTGTAAAACGGAGGTGGTGGGGTGGAGTGTGCAGGGTTGGGGGTGTTTATCGCTGTTGGAGAGGAGGCTGTGAAAACTCGAAAGCTCCATGTGATCCTTAGCTCTGCTTCAGTGAGACTATGAACTCTTGGAGCAGATGGGGCAGCTTTTGCCTAGAGAATAGTTGATTATCCTCTGCTGCTTTGAATTCCTCTTTTCTTTGGTTTTCATGTTAATTAATGCTTTGGGGGATAATTTAAATCGTGGAGATGGGAGGCAAGAGAAATTAGTGATGATGGTGAGGATGCCATTGGGGGCAGAGGGTTGGGAATGGTGACTGGTGCCAGGTGACTTGGATGCGTTTATTTAACACATGTTTAGTGAACACCAACTGTGTGCTAGGCACTGTTCTGCTGCTGTTGGAGACAGAGTGTGGGCAAAGCGGATGAAGTTCCCACTCGCTAGGAGCGTATATTCTGCTAGGGGGTGAGGAGGAGAGATAGTAAACACGAAAAATGATTTCACATAGTGATTTATGATATGAAGAAAACAAAACAGGATGACATGATTGAGCAGCAGGGCAGGCCTAACCATGTGAGACATTTGACCTGAGATTAAAGAACACCGATCTTGGTGTCAGAAGGGTCCTTAGAGGTCCTCTCGTGTAACTAAATGTTCTCATACTTGTTCAAGTGGTACAGCTCCTGAAAGTCTTGGGACTATTTGCATAACTCCTTGAAAATATAATAACATCTTCAGCTTTAAAGTAATTAAGTATGTAAATTGGTGTCAAGTTATATACTATCTGAAGTAGAATAAATCATAAGAATTACTAATCTGGTGTTTTGTTTTTCGCTGATGACTAAATTACATACATATTTCAGGAAGTTTGTACTGTATTACACCGGCTGGAGGAGGGGAACAGTTACCATAATCTCACCAACCAGAGGGATCCACTACTTATATTTGGACATATTTTCTTCCTGTCATTTTTTATACTTTTTATTGTTCATATAACTGAGGTATATTGTTTCTTTACTTAACATGTAAGCATTTCCCAGTCTTTAAAAGCTCTTCATAAGCATAATTTTTTATAACTAAAGATTTCCATTTTCAGGCTGCACTTAGCCATTCCCCGGATACTAGACATCTGGAGTGTCCCCCGGCCTTTATCCCCACCCCTTTTGTTGAGGCTCCTAAGCAGATCTTTTGCTGACAGCAGTGCCTTATGTATAGTGCTTTACTGCTTACATGGGACATTTATCTCATTTGACTCTTGTGATAACCCCTGAAAAATACACAGCACAGTTATTAACACACCCCTTTTAAAATCAGGGGCAAAGTAACATATATTAGTAATAAAAACATTTCTGTAGCTCCTTACAATTACAAGAAAGCTGCTGTGTAGTTTTGCTCCTGCAGTGTACCCCGTCTGGACATCTGTCATAGCGTCCACAGTGGTTGATTGCGCTGATTTATGTACCTCTTTATCAACAGCTCTGAAGGCTCTTTGAAAATAGAGAACCCGATTACCTTTGTCTCTGTATCCTTGGCGTTTTGTAAGAATTAGATACCTTTGAATCTTGAATGAAGAGAAATATATGGGGCAAAGCTTAAGATTGAGACAACCTGCTAGGGTAGGTGGAACAGTCTAGGAAAGCTTCAAAACCCCCTGTCTGCTGGAGGAATCCCCTCGGCATCCCTTCAGCCCACTCTTTGCAAGACTGAGCCTTGAGAGAAGCAAAGGCTGCTGTTGGGTCCTCTCTGCCTCATGCTCACGCTATCCTTTTGGCAAGACTTGAATATTCATGTTCGAAAACAAGTTCAAGTGCTGGGAGAATTGCTTTCCTGTTTACTAGGAATGTAGTTATGTGGCAGAGGTCCTTCCGGGATGCACTTGTCCATGAACTTGTGTTTTCTTTCAGGAAGAATAACAGAATAGCTTGAGAGTAAGAGGACTGTTAACCTTGTAAGATCAGTTTACTGTACTTCGGTCAGCCTCTTTATAGTCTTCATGGCCCTGATTTATCTAGGGCCGCATTTGCAGCTCAATTTAGTTTGCACGTAGCTTGATTATGCAGTTAACTGATAGGATCCCGGCAGAGCAGAAGAGTATGAATTTACAGGTGGTTAAGCAGTATGCACCTAAGTGATTTGTCCCATATTCCCAAGACTCCTGCACTTAGCTCTTCTTCTCGCAGTAACAGAGGAATACAGATGTTGTTTTTGTGTAACCTGTCCTGTTCCTTCTAGTGCCAGCTCTTCTCAAAGAAAAGGGAGGGGCAGAATAGAAATTAAAGCCACCTTGGAGGACTGTTTTACACTTGGTAAATTAAACAACAGAACCTAGCACTGGCGGGGCTCTGAATACTTTTATTTAGATGCTGGTAAACTATTGCCTGCAATTGTAGGTACAACTTTTAGGAAGTTATTGGCACTATATAGCGTTTGCTACAAATTATTCAAGAGAATAGAAAGAAAGCTCTACATTTTATTGCAGTGCTGTCTATGATAACATCCTGGGCCTAATGTTGATCTGTAGAAGATGTGTTTACTAAATTATGGCACATCAACATGATGGATTATTACATAGCCCTACAAATGTGATTATCGAGATAATGTAGGTACTTGGAAATGTTTTACTATCCAATTAGTGTCAAAAAGAGCTGAATACGAAGCATCCTGATTGGTATAAATGCTGAGGTCAAAGGCTAGAAGTTAATATGCAAAAACAAATATAGTTTTATTTATGTAATGCGATTATGGACAGTTTTTGTCTTTTCGTGTTGATAGTTATTTTTTTATTAACATTTTATTTTGTAATAATTATAGATTTAAAGAAAAGTTGCTAGGATAGTATAGAGTTATCAGACTCTAAACTTAGTTTCTTCTATTGTTAATGATAATCATGTTTTTAATGTTATTTTAAATTAAAAATAATATTCCAAAGATGATTAAAGATAATAATCTCATCTGTCCATTCCATATTAATAGTTTGTGGTACAGTAGTTTCCCCTTATCTGTTCCAAGACCCCCCGTGGATGCCTGAAACCGTGGATAGTACTGAATCCGACATATACTGTTTTTTCTGTCTGGTAACTGAGTGCCTACTATGTGACTAATGGATGGGTAGCATATACAACATGGATACGCTGGACAAAGAGCTGTTTTATGTACCAGGCAGAGTGGAGTGAGCCAGCAAGAGACGAATCCTTTTAATTTATATTGCGAAGTTCGGATTCAGTCAAAAGACCGCACTCATTCAGAAGGATTCAGAAGGCCACAGGCTCCCCGCCCCTGACTGGTTTAAGAACTTTGAATGGATATCATTTGTGTCTAAGTCTGGTTAAGAGTTTGGGTGTTTAGTCAGTCATTTCTCTCTTACCGGGTTTTCGGGATTTTTATACCATTTAAACTATGCTGTAGTAAACATTCCTGTGCACCCCTATACACTGTAAGATGGACCTCAAAAATGTTTGCTGGGCCAAAGTGTATGTAGATATATATTTTCAAAATATTAATAGCCCTTCCCAGATTCCTTTCCTAAAGAAATTTTGGTTACCATAAAGCTCTTTTTAAGTATATAAGCTTTTTCATCAAGTTTTCAAGGTTAGTCTTTTTTGCTTAAAAAGCAACACATGACAGATCATTCTTAATGGTTAAACCACAGAACTCTGTTAGAATGGTGAATGTTTGAAGTACATTAAAAGCCTTTGAGAAAGGAGTCTTTTATAATTGTTTTGTTTTCCAGTAATCAATGGAAGCATTCAGAAGATGGCTGTGTCGAGCTTGGCTTGTTAGTATTTCCTGACACTTGGGCACCTGCCTCCTTGGTTTCCTTAGTAGTATAGAAAAGGCAGTTTTGAAAGCTGACTCCTACCTGACACAGCCTCCAGGGCAGCTCTTCCCTTTGCGTGTCTGGGTAAAGGGCTGGCTGCCCAGGGTGTGTTCCGTAAAGAAACATGTTATAAGGGTTGTATACTCAGTATTCTTTCATAGAAGAAACTTGCGAGTTGACGTGCTTCATCTTGCCTCTAAAGTCACCCTCCTAATGCAGGGTTCCCCTGTGTTCCACCTAAGTACCTGCAATTGCAAATGAAAGGGACTTTGTGCTCTGGAAGTCTGAGATGACAGTCACAAAAAAGTTTCCTCTTCTCTTTTAAAAGTATGTTCAAATTTTGCATTCTGTTCCACAGTGTATTTGTTTTAGTATAAAAAGTATTTTAAATGACTTGCCATGAGAAAAAAAAAAGTTCAAAACTTTTCCCCTCCAAATTTTTCATAAAATTAACACTTTTATACACATTTATAATGTGCACATCATCCAGGGCCGTCCATGTAAGAATGCCAGTTTGAAGCATATCCCTAACTTATTACTTCTCCTCCAGGTTTATTTTATGACTTTGGCTCAGACTTTGCTTATACCAGGAGAGTGCAGATTCCTGTAATGCAAGCTTTTTTTATGGTGTTCCTGTCGTCTTGATGTAGTTTGTATGAAAAATTGGTGAAATTGCAAGAAAAGATACTTTAACCTTCTCATTTATGGTCTTTTTGTAGGAGGAGAGGGCGGTGAGAGATAGGAATCTCCTCCAGATCCAAGACCATGATCAGCCCATTCCATGGAAAGTGCAGTTTAACTTGGGCAATAGCAGCCGGCCGAGCAATCAGTGCCGGAACTCCATCCAGGGGAAGCACCTCATCACGGACGAGCTAGGTAAGGCTGGCGGCCTTCCTTTCCTGGCAGTCAGCAGATTGTACACTGGTGGGGCCATCTGTAGGGTTTTTGTTTTAATAGGGATTCGTCTACAGTGCACTTTCCCGCCTTGCCCATTGCCAACATCTTTTTTGTCCTTCACACCCTGGTCATCATTCAAGGTTCCCTTCAACATCAGAGAAGCTTAGTTTGATACCTCCAACTCTTAAAAGCTCCTTGTGCCTGCAACTTACAGTATTAGCATTATGTCATGCACTGGTCCCTAGGCCACTTCCTGACAGTCTCTCCCCAGCCTCAGTATTTTCTGATCTTTTTTCTCATCTTGATGGTGAACTCTGTAGGATAAGAACTCAGTGCTCCTCCTTGGTAACCTGAATAAAATCCATATAGAATTGGTGCTCAGGAAATGTACTTGTTGACTAACTGACCAGATAACTTCAAATGAATTATAAACACATTCAAAATGTGTTACCTTTACAGTGAAAACATAAGTCTATTTGATAAGGTTTTCTTGTGTCCTGTTAAGCTATCGAAAAGGAGATTCCTACCTGGTGGAGGCAGTTAGACTAGACTGCTGCTCTAGCTCTTACTGACCACTTTGCGGTTGCTCAGTCTTCCCAAGGAGAGACTCCTGCTCGTGCTTCCCCTGCACTGGTTGTGCTCCTGTAATGTGCTGGGCACTGGGCTAAAAGCATTCCTTGACTGTCTCATTGGATTTTTGCAACAGTCCTATGAGGCAGATACCCTGATCCTCATTTTATAGGTGAAGGCATAGGCACCAGGAGGTCAAGGAGCTTGCCCAAGATTGCCAAAGACTTTTATAAACCAAAAACAATACCATCATCACATCAAAAAAAGTAACAATTTCTCCTTAATGTCAAATATCCAAACAGTATTCAAAGTTCCCTGACCGTTTTACCAATTGTTTTTTTTCTTTTTCAACTGATGGTTTGCAAGTAACATGATTTTTCTTTTTCTTTTTTTTTTTTTAAGAATAAATTTTGCTCTGTTTTAAAAAGTCTTAGAACAAATGGATTGTGAAAGCGACAATATTGAAATTGCTACAGGTGACATTGTATTAGGATCTTCATCTATACCTGATGAACTGAACTTAATGAAGACACGTGCTGTGTTTAAAATGAAAACCACAAGCATTATGGATTGAAAAAAAAAGCTTGCATTTCCTGCAAAATAAAAAACAAATCTCTTCCAAATAGATCTCAAAGTCATTAAACCAGAGATGAGAAATGAAGAGTCAGAGGAAAACTACCCACCTACGGTAAAAGAGCTGAAAAATTTTGTACAGAAATACATTCCCAACTCAGCAGTGATGCCAGTGACAAGCTCTTTTTAAGGTCACGCTGAAAGAGCAGATCATACAGAAAATGACGTGATTTTGTTGTTTTGTGTTTTTTTTTTTTTTTTAAACAGTGACATTTATCCAAGGGTAGTTACTTCTCAAGATGACACAGTCAACAGGCAGACCTGTGACTAGGACCAAGTGCCTTGACTGAAAGTTCAGGGCTGATTTCTTACACAGTGTATGATATTCAGTAAGAAAACATGAAATCATATGCCTTGACTTTTATATTTAGCATTGGGTTATAAACACTGTCATTTTCTTTTATCATCGCTAGCAAATGAATTTTTTTATTAATTTAGGTAAGACAAAGACTCTCAGACTCCTCGAGTAAAAAGTTCTAAGAATCAATCAGTCAATAAAAATGTAAGAGCTATAGGTTTTATTTTACCTCCATGAATATTGGAAAAAGAAGTAATTTAATAAAGAAAATCTTAAGAATTTATGCCTTTTAGCAGGCAGATTCCACCATGAGTATTGCCAGAGTAACACATTATTAAATGAGACAACCCATTGCAATTATGTTCAAAAGTTAGAAATTAATTTTCCAGGCAATAGCAATGGATTTTGAAATTGTGATCTTACAGGACTTCTTGTTGATAATAACATTTGAACAAGTAGATTTATGATGCAAAATGAGAGATCTTGAAGAGCTCGCTTTCCCCAGAAGTTAGACCTGCAGTGTCAAGGCTGAACACTGGAAGTGCACTGAGAAGAAAAAGAAGGCCTGAGATGCTGGTGCTTATGACAAAGGAAAGGACAGAAAGATAATTTCACGTGTAATTTAGGACACATAATATTTTACACCTCTGTCATCTGAGAAAAATACTGACTTATTTGGATTTGTTTGTTTATAATCCTTGTAAAGAAAATGAGTAGGAATAGTTAAGAAGAATCTCAGGAAACATTTACTATGACACTAGAATCATCCTCTCCATTAGAAGACAGAGTAACATAATTAAACAATAACAAAAGGCACCTGTTTCCAGGTATCTGGGATCTGGTTCTCTCGAGGCCTCGGTTGCCCAAGTCTTAACTGAGGGCCCTTTTAGTTTCATAATCATTATTCTACCGGTGCCTCCTGCTTTTGCACAGACTTTGTTTTCTAGAGTACTTTCTGAAAACAACCTCGTACTTCACCAAGTCCCATTCTCTGAGGATTAAGAAGCTGGGGCATCCGGAATGGAGCAATGCTGGGAGCAGCTGCTCTGCACCTGTGCTCTTGGGCGTGCACCTGGGAGTCTCCCCAGGGCCAGGTGGTGGCCCTCACGGACTGATCCTTACATTTTTCTGTCCCACTCCCAGAAGGATGTAGAAAAATGTATGTATAGTGGCTCTGAACAATAAATGAGCTTTTGTAAGATTTTCCCCTATCACTGAGCACAAATTGACTGGGTTGGAGGGAGTGTGTGTACACAGATGATGAGATTTATAAGAGGTAGTAAAGGGAGTTGGGGGTTTTCTGTTCCTTGAGTATTAGAGAACTGCGTTCCCTAATGCTGAGGGGTCATTGAGTCCCTGGCATGCGCATGTATAAAACACCCTAAATCAATGTGTAAAAGTTAAGTGTAAAAAAATCCTCCAAACTACTAAACAAGCGGCAAGCGTTTAAAAGATATATTTGTAAAGAGTGGTTTGTTTGTTTGTTTGTTAAATCTAGAAGGATCTCACTTTTGTGAATGAATGCCTGGTTTTTCCTGTTTTTAGATTTTTGCTCAAAAAACGATGCCATTTTTCTTCAGACACAGATGGGCCTGCGTAGGTTAGTATAGGAAAACGTAGGCGTGGCTCGACATGGTGATGCGATGTAGTGATGATGTGGGAGTCCCTGCTTCCTGCGAACCGCTGCCTGGAGGAAGCAGTCGCCAATCGCATTATGTCCAATTTCTGGCTCTTTGGTGCTTAGGAAGCTCCAGATTCTGTTCTCTGCAGGCAGTGCTTTCACTGCCGCTGCCCGTCATCCCTGCTAGAGAGTTGGAGGAGCTGCTGGTTTCATGCTAAGGTCAGTCTCTGACTTTCAGGATACGTTTGTGAAAGGAAGGACTTGCTGGTGAACGGCTGCTGTAACGTCAACGTCCCTGGCACGAAGCAATACTGCTGTGACGGCTGCTGGCCCAATGGCTGCTGCAGCGCCTACGAGTACTGTGTCTCCTGCTGCCTGCAGCCCAACAAGGTACGGAGAGTTGCTTCTCGTTCTACATCTCCTTTTCTCTTTTGGCCTTTATTTTAGGATGAACGTTAGACTCTTCAAGTGAGGTTCTTTTGAAAATAGAACTTAGAAAGGAACTTTGTAGGTGTCAGAAATTGCTGCTGCATGATAGCCTTTGTCTGCAAGGAAAGGAGGTGGTTCCCAGTTTTGCGAATGGTTCTTTTGCAGAATGGACCATTGTATTGCTAATCAGACATCTAATGAATAAGATAGGCAGCATTCCTGCTGGCTCTCTTTCTCCCCACTTCTTCCCTCCCTCTCTCCCTCCATCCTTCTCTCTGTCTCCCTCTCTCTCTGTTTCTCTCTCTCCCTCCCTCACCCCCATCAGTATTCTCTTAGTTTAGGAGAGAGCCAAGGTCACCTTGTGCTGGCTTAGGTAATTTATTACAGGCACTAACTTTTGTTTCCATAGCAACTTCTCCTGGAGCGCTTCCTCAACCGAGCAGCTGTGGCATTCCAGAACCTCTTCATGGCAGTGGAAGATCACTTTGAGTTGTGTCTGGCCAAATGCAGGACCTCATCCCAGGTCAGAAGCTGTGATGTCTCTCGCTGGGGGATGGTGGGTGACAGGGGAGAGAAGAAAACTTTCTGGTACACACTGGGGTCCTTTCGGTGGGGCGATATGGAAAGGAGATGCAAATGAAGCCATGTCACACTTTGTTTAGTGTGATGATAGTATTCAGAATATTTAGATTTTTACAAATTAGGGGAAGTAAAGTGTTTATATTAATTCAATGTCTAATCAGCTTGCGTCTCTTCTATCTGGTTGGCACATTTGCACTTTAAGTGGAAGCTTAAAATTATCTGTAAGTCAGGGTGGAGTCCTAATAGTCCAGCTCATAAGAGAAGTTCTCCTCCCTGTCTTTGACTGCAATTTGACTGAGGCTTTCCAGTAACCATTCATTTAGAGTAAGTAGCAATTTGTTCTGGGACCCCAAGTTGTGCTTTATTTTAGGGCTCAAGGGGATGGGGCAGGTGAATGTTAAGAATTCACGAATAAATCTATAGATTGTCAGGCTCTCAGTGTGTATTAGCATGCGGTCGTTGAATGCTTTGCTCTCTGGGCATTAAATACTGTTGCTCCTGCTGCTGAAAGCGTCTGAAAGTCTCTTGCCTTTCCATCCCTCCAACCCTCGGCTCTCTGCTGTTGTGCTTGGGCAGTCGTCATAGCTGTCTTTGTGAGATCACCAGATGTGCTTATTATAAGAGCGCACTCCTGGCTTCTCTTCATGGTGTCTCCAAGATTTTGCTGGCTTCCTCTGAGCTAGTGGACTCGTTTGTCATTCTCGGGAGCCCTCGTAGCCTTTGTCAGAGTTCCCTCGTCCACCTTTTGATTTTATGCCCCTCTTCTATGTCTCTGGTTTGTTCCAAGAGCATTCAGTATCATCGGGTAAATGTTTGGGGGATTATAGTGAGCGTTTGAAAGCATGAAGAAATTCCTGATGGTCTTGTTTTGCTTGAAGAGCTTTCCACTTGAATGGGCTTTGAAGGAAATGTGGAGGAAGGCGGAACACAGGACTCATTTCGATTCAGATTCTCTCTCTGAGAAATGCTAGAAAAGGCAAAGTATTTTCTTCCCTTAACTGATAAAACTCAGGGATTACTTCCAATCTTGAGTGAAGCTACTGTGCTTTCTGACTTGTTTTTTTTCTTTATTGTAAAAAGAGATTTCCCAATTGCCATTCAATTTGTTTTGACGACAAATTGTATCCCAAGAAAGAGAAGATCTGGCTATCTGTCTGTTAAATGGGATTAATATTTACAGTGCAGTTGCTCAGCATTGATCTTGGGCCAATTAATGAACTCCAGACTAGCCAGAAACTCAAGTTGCTTGTATGAAAACAAATTGCTGAAAAGTTAGCCGTCGGGAATGATTGTCTGCTTTAAAGCACACTTCCAATTTGCTTAGCCAAATGAGGCTTGTGTGGCATTGTAGGATTTGGCTTGTGCATCGGATTTTTAGGTACATAAACTTCACGAAAGCAGTGACGTGCGTCTGCCTGGTGTCTCTGCGGGGTTCCTACCAGGAACTGGGCATCTTTGAAGCACAGGATCGGGTGCGAAAGACCAGTCACATCTTACTCTGTTTCAGGTATTATAATTTGAGGAAAAGGAGAGTTTTTGAGGAAAAGAAGTTGTCTCGAGTTGCCCAGGTCACAGCTAAATTGTTAAAAACTCACTGGCGTACATAAAAAGAAACAGTTACTGCAGTGAGGTTTTATGTCCGTTCTCATGCTCTTCATTGGCATTCTGTGTTGAGCATTGTTCTTTGTTCCAGAAAGTGCCTTAGAGCCTTTAGTGACATTTGGAGATGGACTCGGCCAGCCTCCTGCGGGGACAGTCTGACAGCAGCCCTGCTCCACTCCCGCTTCTCTAAGAGGGAGGCGTGCGAGACTCCGCTCGCTCTCACCGTGCTCTTATCTTCCTTTTGCCAACAGAGCGTGCAGCACGAGAACACCTACCGGGACCCCATAGCAAAGTATTGCTATGGAGAAAGCCTGCCCGAGCTCTTCCCCGCCTGACGGGTGCAGCAGACGTGCTCCCGCGCGGGCGAGGAGGCCCCGCCAAGACACTTGCCTCCTGGAGCCAGACTTCAGCGCCTGGGCTAGTCCGCTGGCAGAAGACAAAGGCAGTGCGAGGAAACCTTGGCTTTGACCACTTCTTGTGTCGTAATCTTTGGCTTCGCTCACCATCCAGGCTTACCAGATGGAACTCTTCCGTAAAGCCGCTTGGAACCTCCAGCCAGTCCCATTCAGGAAAGATAAAGTTAGGCCGAGCTTGTGGTGGTGGTGGCGTTCTTGGATGACTCAACCCTGGGACCTGCACAGGGACCTGTGGTTTGTGCTCATCGGGGGCCAGGTGTTCACTTCCAATTTTGATCCAAGCCTTTTCACTGTAAAATTATTTATTGGATTCCTTTGGAGTAGTGGGGAAATTACAGTTTTATGTAGGAAAATGTCTTGCCATTCTACTTGAATATATTCAAGGAAAATATTTTTGTTGTTGTTGTGTTCTTGAGTTTCACAAGTTAAATCATCCCTTCACCCAGACACGATGTTTTGTCTTTTAGGAATGTGATGCCCTCTCTAGGTAGTTATTTTTGTTTTTGTTTTAACAACATCTTCAAGAATGGACCCTGAACACAACCTGTTAACCATATCCTAACATCTAAAATTATCTAAAAACTGAAAGACACTGTTCTGTTCTAATCCTGTGCAAGGTTTCGAGCAGTTGGCACCAGGTGCCTGTCCTTAGGTTCTTTTCCAGTGGTGCTTGAGTGTGCTCATGTACCCAGCATGAGAGCACTGTTTTAGCCAGAAATCTCGACATACTGTCCTGACTTAATGAGTTCTCATTTCCTTTGCCACTGTTAAAATTACAGTGATCTGCTCAGCGAGGGTATAATGGGAACCTCAGGAAAGTCATAGGCAACCTTCTTCCCCGTCCTGTCCATAGAAACCCAAAGTTAAGGCAGTTCCTAAATGGGGATGCATCCAACAGCTTGCTGTTTGTGTTCATTGTTCATTTTCAACTTCAGGGACTGTAACAGGTATAAATGTTCAGTTTCTCTATGATTTGCAAAGAAGAAGAAAAAACCCAAACTTTCCATCAAATGGCTGTAAGACGTTTTTAATCTCCCTTCTGTGGGAGATGTGAATGATCATCATGGCTGGAGAATGCCGCCCATGTGGGTTGCTGCTGTGTCCCGGGTCCACGTGCATAAAGTGCTCCCATTTCCTGCTGTAACTCTGACTCTGTCCAGCGCACGCCCTGGAGCGTTTGGTCCTAAGGTCAAGACACTGTGCCCCTTGAATAGCTCTTTGATTTCAGGAGTCACGTTAATGTACAACTCTTTGCTAGACTCCTTCACTAACCCCAGGATTGAGCAAGGTCTTTTCCATTTTTTTTGGTTGTTGAAATTATTGACCTGGAGCAGGGTGCTAGTTTTATGATAAGTTTTCAACATTTTTTTTTTTTTTTAGTGGAGGTTTTTCTTTGGGCTACATTTGCCTTCGGTACATATCTGTAGTAAGTAGTGGTAACTTTCCTTAACTTCCTCATACTACCCTTTAACGCTTACCTTCCCAAAGTAATTGCCCTTCTAAATAAGTTTTCTTAGAGAGTAAACTGTCAGACAGTTTTTAAATATTAGATCCCAAGAAATCTATTCTGTTTGTATTGGACTTTTCGGATTCTGTGTGTATTCAACGGTACTAAATCAACGTGTGTGAAAGGATTGTGGCGTGTCTACATGTTTCATCAGTCTGTTCTTTTTGGTAACTCGATACGGAATTTGAGTGTCTATCTTCCCTTGGTTGACATTGGTATCAACCTCTCCTCTGAGCTTATTTTAACTCTTGAGCAATATAATGCAGATTTAATGCGAACAGTTTATATCAGAGGTCAGCCCTTGCCTATTCACTGGTCCTCTCTGATTTTGTACTTGAATGTCACATTTTACACTTTCAGTGTTTTCGCAAACAATAGCTACAACCCCATCATGGAGAACTAAGTTTGTTTGTATTTCCACTTTGTAGATGAGGAAATAGTGAGAGGTGAAGAGACTTTCCGAGTCCCTGCTGAGATTGAATGACAGAAGCCAAACACGCACTTCATCTCTGATTCTGGGTCCCGTCCTCCGAGCACCGTCTCTTGCCAGCTCCAGTGCTGACTCGTCGTAAGCGTCTCCCCCGAGAGCGTATATATTTCAGTTGTCCAGGCCAGCAGAGGGGAGAGTGGCATAAATATCCAAATTAGGCCCACGATCCCAAGGTCATTTTCATTTGGCCTTGGAATGTGTTTTTTACACTTCAGTCAGTTGGGGGTGTGTTCGCTGTTTTGAAAATTCCCAGCACTTCAGACTGCGTGATGAAGCCGGGCCACCGGCGCACCTCGCGCACGGTCTGGCCTCCCAGCCCGGGGTCCCTGCCTGCTCTCTGCTTTTTCTGGTTGGTTTCTGGTTCCCTCGACTGCCAGATTCTAAACCAGGGATCTTGCGTTAGTTTTGTGTGCCCAGAGCCTAGCAAGGTGTATAATACATGTTGGGAATTGAAGAAAAGATAACTAAAGGGATAAAAAAACACCTTTAGTTTAGGAAAAAAATCTAACTGTTGAGTGTTTTTAGCTAAAGGGAATTGGGTAGTTCAAAGCATTTCCCCAAATTCTGAATCTTTCATTTGCCATGCCTCTTGCTGGACCCGTAAAGACACGTCCTAACAGGGAGGGAGACACACAGTTGAGTGTGGAAAAGGCTCTGAGCCAGGCGTGTACAAAGGAGGGAGTGATCCGCCTTGCTTAGGGCCTCGGACCAGGCCACGCTGGAGCTGTAGGGAAGAGTGAGTTCCCCGACTTTTGGAAAAGCAGAGGACAGGACTTGGGAGCAGTGACCACACATCTTAGCATGCTTCCAGTGTCTGACCCAGAGCCTCCTGTAGGTGCCGCAGTCAGTGTTGGTCCCAAGGGAACTGTGGGGAACAGTTGCATAATTTGCAAGATTCCAAACACGGCTTTTCCCATCCTTGGGATTTGCAGCTAAATCATCAATGTACAGGGATACTGCTGATTTGGTGTTCTCTTCATAGGCAGGACAGAATCCTGCCTCAGAGTTAGGAACTGCTACTCAACTGACAGTGTGGCCTTGGGCAGTCTTTCCTCCGAGTCTCAGGCCCTTCCTCTGTAAAATGGGATCACAGCGTCTGCTGCTCAGGGCTGTCGTGAGGTCCCTGTGAGCAGGGGACCAGTGCTAGCAAGAAGTCAGTGTCTGTAGCTCAGCAGGGGGCCGTGTCAGGTGGTAGACATGGGTAGGCACGAGTGGGGATTACAGAGCTCTTGTTATTTTTGTTACTATTTTTAAAAGAACTCATGCTAAAGACTAAACATTTTAGATAATTCAGAAATATGTGAAGCCGAAAGTCACAATAACCTAAAAACATACAATCTAGAGATAAGCACCACCCCCATGAATTTTTCCAGGCAAAAATGAGAGCACTTTTTCCTCTTGAAAACAGTTCTATGACGAATATCCATGTTATGTCCAGCTCTATGTGATAATTTTTAATGGCCACATGGTGTCAATTTTGTGGATAAATAATATTATTATTAATCCTCTGCTGAGGACATTTAGCTTGTTCCCAGGGTTTGTTGTTTTTGCTGCTGTAAATAATGCATTGATGATACATGCTTTTACATACGTGTTTGTGTGCTTATCTGAACTATTAATATTTTCACCAATGTATAGTCACCTGACGTTTATGGAGGGTTTGATCATTTCGCCATACTCCTGATAACCCTGTGTGGTTTGTAGATGCTTTGCTAATGATCTCCGTGTTCTCATTTGGATTTATTTTATGTGTAGTGAGATGAGCCCATTTGACGTTGTGATTGGCCATGTATGGTGAATTGCCTATGACTTGGCCACATTTTTTTTCCTTATCGATTACAATAGAGCATTTTTAAATGAAAGAAGCCTTCAACCCTTTCTCTTTTCTTTTTCAGTCCTGTGTTAAAAGCAAGTAACTCATATGTTTACAAACTAACCTCTCCAGTTGATCTAGAGCAGTGGTTTCAACCAGGGGCAGTTTCACCCCCCAAGGGACATTTAGCAATGTCTAGAGACATTTTTGTCACAAGAGGCGGGGGGGGGTGCTGTGCTGACGGCCTCTAGTGGAAAGAGGCCCGGGACGCTCTTGGACAATACCGCAGTGCCGGGGACAGCCCCTGTGACGGACGTAATTACCTGGCTGCAAGCGCCAGCAGGGCCGAGGTGGAGAAGCCCTGCTCGGGGTCATCTCTCCCCCTTCAGTTGAGCAGAGGCGCTCCCGGTAGCTGTGCGCTGACTTCATTATTTCCCTGCCCTGGCTTTCTGCTGTGCTGAAGTGCTGCTGATTAAATTACCCTGAAATCCCCACAGGACATGTTACTTCCTAGCAGGTCTCTACCAGCCCTGCGCTGCCTCAAGGAACGGCATTATTACTCTGCCACGGTGTCCTCGCTGCACTCAGCGACTCTGCCAGGTGCAGCCAGCCTCCCGTCTGCAGAGCGGACGGAGGCTCACGAACACTCCTCTCCCCTCCACAGCAAGGGTGGCTGTCCCCAGCCCCTCGCCAGCAGTCCTTTGGATGGAATGACTTTGAAGATGGGGTTGGGGCAAAGAGAGGCGTCGGCCTGTCATTACATATTCTATTTAGGAAACTAGTCACTCTGCTAAAAAAGGGGATCTCGTGAGTACATAGTGACAATAAAAACAAAGAAGATAGATTATGGGAGAAGCTTTTCCTGCCTCTGTGGCATGTTGGTGCTTTGCCTTCCAGCCAGGGCTCTTTCCTGTGTGTGTTTTTGTTGCAGTTTGTTTGCGTGGTGTGAGTGCAGTTTTGCATACCAGCGTCTCTCCTTTCTGTCACGGATCCACGACCTTCCTTACCCAGCCTGCTCTCACAGACGGGAAGTGGAGCAAGTGGCCCTGCCTGCGGGCTCTGGAGAGCCGGGCAGCAGCCTGGTCACGTTCCCACGGGCCCACCCCACGTCTCGGCAAAACCTCCGCAGTCTTCCATCGTACAGCTAGATTAGTTCCTGATGTCAGCATCAAACTGCTGGATTATGTAAAATGAAAGTACAGCCTTTAATCCTGCTGTAAAGAAAACAACTTGCCTGTTAGAACCAATGGGCAAAGCAGTTGATTATTCGAGTATTTTATCAGGAATCCAGTTTCATTGTTTCTTGGGACTGCTCATTCTGAGACAAGACGAACCAAAACTTATCCCTGATAGAAATGTGCTGTTTCTAAGTGGGCATTTTTGAAGTTTTTGACAGGGTAGTTTCTTCTTGGAATTTTTTAATTCATAAATTTCTGATGCAAGGTAGAGTAGGTAAGCTGATCATCATGCATCCAGATACCCCAAAATCAAAATTGGTGTTGGCCAAATGGGAAATCGCCATTATCAGCAATTCAAGATTCCAGACTTTGTTGGCCACATTTCACTGCTCACTATTCCTAAGGAAGACAGGGAGACAGAGTGGGGTCCTGTCCTGCAGGGATGGGGGCATTCTATTAAGTTGTATTGGGGGATGTCAAGCTAAAAATGTTGAATAAGCTATTTCCTGAATAAACATGTGATCTGAGTTGGTGCTTATTTGAATGGTAAAGGTGATTCCATTACCCATGCTTCTCTGCGTGTGTTCCATACACCGGCCGTGTACGTGCGTGTGTGTAAAACATCGGTATGAAGTATGTGAGTGGCATCCTCATTTTATTGACAAGAGCACAGGCATTAATGACGGGAGTAGATGAGCCTCTCTGGCTTTGGTTTCCTCATTTGTCATCTGAGGGGGATTGCTAAGGTATCTTGCAGATCCAAGATTCTGATTTCTGTGCCTGGCCAAAAGTCCCAGGGCTTGTAAAAGCAAGAGCAGAGCCCCTGTCTCCCCAGCGACTTGGTCCTAGGCTTTGATTCTCCCAGGGTAAATGTAGACCAGCCATCTGCAGCCCTTTCCCCCCAAGCCAGGCCTTCCTTCTCTCTTGAAGATTTCAGCTGGGGCTGGCCATTTTCTGCCTCTTCCTCCTCAGATTTTAAATAGACACTGTAGCCTTCTCTGCTGGGACCAACTTACCATGTATTGCTGCCCCGCACCTGTGAAAACAGCTGCTGTGTTTTCCGTCATAAAAACAGCTGCCTTTTGGCAAGGAAGCACACCACTGTACTGCGTTGCTGTTCCTTAACGCAGTGCTAAATTATTTAGGTGTGCTTAACCCGAGGTACCCAGAGCATCTTGGAATAGAAGCAGGGCTTCTGTAGGCATTGCTCAGTAAAACGTTTTCCTTTCATTGCTTTTGTGATCACCAGGCAGAAACTTTAAAACATATAAACTTACAAAGAAATTAAATCAAGCCAAATTAGATTCCAAGCCCCCAGAGATAACTACTAATTAAAGTTCTGATGGAGAATTTTGCCTGTATTTTGGATATCAAGGTGGATTTTGTATCCGTATGTAAATAAAGGTAGAATCCTGCTGTACATATTATTTTAAAATAATTAGTTCCTGTTAGATTGATTTAGTCCAACGACAGTGAATTCATTCACAGAGCAGGAAAGTGCATGTTCTGCTTATATCATCCTGCCTGGAAAACTGAAGCCCAGTAAGTGGTTAAAATCCTTTCATAATTGCACACGAGTTTGACTTTGCATTGCTGCGTCCTTTTCCATTGTCTGGTTTTATGCAGGGAGGAAAGAAGTCTTTTTGTTCTTCCCAAATAAACTGCATGCATTTACTGTGGCCGGAGTTGACCCGCATTAGGCAGGCTGAGGGCGAGACCTGTCATGGGAGGTTGGTGCTCCTGATTCAGTTCCCACTTTCCTGAGAGCTAAGAGGCAGATCAGGAAAACCCCACTCCACAGCTCCTAAGCACGTCATTTATTTAGTGAATCGCTAAGTGCAGCCATTTGAAAAATTAAAAGGTTGGGGAAGGATCCACGGATTGTCTTGCTGCGCGTCTGGTATTGTGAAAAAGACGATCTGAGCTCAAGGCGGCCCAAATTTCCCCCGACACCAGCTCTACCCTGTCAAACGTCTGGTCTACTATGGTGGTTTTCGAGGGTACAAAGGTTTCAAAGATGTTCCCAAGTACTCCGTGGCATCGGCGGCAGGCGCTGTTTGGAGAGGGAATGTGCTGTGCTCGCTTCTTGAGGCCCAGAGCACGTGGAGTCCCTGTCACGTGCTGGCCTCAGCTTCTCCTGGGAGGTTTGCATCTGGGCAGCACTTCGGGGTGTGCTCCCCGAGCTCCGTCTGTGACATCCATACCTGCCCGGGCTTTGCCTGCAGCCCACCAAGCGCCAACTCGGAAGCCTGAGATAAATAGTCTTGCAGCAGCTTAGCAGTCAGCTGGGCTAATTTATTTGACACAAATAAGCTCATTGACCTGATTTAGCACGGGAGGAACTGCACAGCCGAGTCAGATGTGATCTGAAAGCCCTTCCTTTTCACCGCAGCCTTTTCAGACCTCGAAGGATGGCCGTGTAGTCAAGGGACGCTCGTGGATGCTCTTTCAAGAGAAGATGGAGAGATGGAAGCGGGCAGAGAGCAAGGCAGCGCCGGTGGCACAGACACCAACAATTGCTTTCTGCGCCACTTGGTGGCACCAATTCCATAGGTTTTCCGTCCTCAACGCGATCCTTGTCTAGAGACTGTGGCCCCGTGCCTGCGTGAAGCTCCCTCTCCCGAAAACAATGCAGCTGTTTCTATAGATGGAGAACCATCTGGTGCGATGACAAGTGAGGACTCTTTCCTGCGTCCTGGCAATTTTGTGGCAAGGGACTCAGGAAAGTAGCCCTTGCAGAAGAGGGAAAGAGCTCCGTGGCTGCTGCTGTAGGAGATCTGAGGCTTAAATAGTGCCCGGGGCTACCTCCTCCTTCCTGCGCCATCCGCCGAGACAAAAAGTGGGCTGGGTTTCTTAACCATTCTTACCCGGACAGAGGAAAGCATGTGTCACTGTGCACGTGCACCCTCACTTATAAATCTTCTGAGCTGGGTGTTCGTTCTTAGCTTCATTTTATAAAGAAAGACTCAGAGGCTGATTTGCGCTCAAGGTTACACCATGAGAGGATCTGCCTGCAAACTGCTGTCCAAGTGAGTCTGGAACTCTTCAAGGCGCAGGCAGGCCCAGTGGGAGTGTGTCGCCTTGGCACACTGTGACAACACTGTCTTCTGGTCATTTCCTGTGGGCAGGTGCTAAAAGCTTTCTTATTTAAGAATCCTAGCAACCACCCTTATGAGGGAGGCGGGTGGGTTCTCTTATCCCTGCGTTAAGGAAAGGAACTCGTTGCGCAGGCACACCCCATCTTGGTGGCTTAAACCAGGGTGGTCATTTGAAAGCAGATCTTTGCTCTTGAACCTGGGCTTTGAGCCCCTCCGATATACCTGCTGCCCTGGACTCTGAGCGCTAAGGAGCAGGGCCCGCGGAGAACAGGTTCGGCATTTTCCCTGAAATTTGCTGTTTGGTTTTGGGATTGGATCGTCCTTGGTTTAAGCAAAATGTTTTACCTTCTTGCTGCCAGTACCTGCCAGGAAGGGTTTTTGAAGAATGTTTTGAAAGGGGAACTTAGCCTTTCAGTGCAGCCCTGCTCAGAGAGCTACACTGAGCATAGTCCTTGTCACGGGCTGAATCGTGTCTCCCGCAAAATCCATGGGTTGAAGTCGTAGCTCCTAATACCTCAGAATGTGACCCTATTTGGAGATAGGGTAATTAAAGAAGTGATTAGATTAAAATGAGACCATGCGGGTGGAGCCCTAATCCGACATGACTGGCGTCCTTCGGAGAAGAGGGAGAGACACCAGGGGGGACGAGCACAGAGGGAGGACCATGCGAGGACACAGCCAGGAGGCGGCCGTCCGCAAGCCAAGCAGAGAGGCCGCAGCAGAAACCAACCCTGCCCACACCTTGATCTTGGATTTCCAGCCACCACAACTGTGAGAAAAGAAACGTATTTTGTTTAAGCCCCTGGTGTATGGAATTTTGTCACGGCAGCCCTAGCTGACCAGTAGAGTCCTTGGAGGTACTGAGTTCTGAGTGACTGTGCAAACCCAAAGGGACGGCACCTGCAGGGAGAAACACTGATTTGAGCTGCTGGTTTTTTCTGGCTTCACGTGTCTCTTCTTTGTTGAGCATATTTGCCCACCTGTGAAAGTCTGTGAACAGGATAGTGCGAAGGGTGCTTCCAGCCCTGGCATTCTGGCATTCGAGTTGGTGGCTTCCAGGACCTGGAACGTGTTGCTTTAAACTAGCGCTGTTTAACCGGAGGGAGATTGTGCCACCACCTCCGTCCTCAGGAACATGTGGCGATGTTTGAAGATGTTTTTGACTGTAAGAAGTAAGTGTGCAGAGGTCCTACTCGCAGCTGGTGGCTGGAGGCCAGAAGTGTGGCTGAACATCTCGCAGTGCCCGGGACAGCCCCACAACGAAGAATTGTCAGAAATGCTGTGGTTGAGAAACCCCGGGTTCAACTTCGTGACCCCTTGTGTGGTGAGAACAATGAATTATGGGCCGTGATCATTTATTCAGCAGATATTTAAATAGTGCTTAGTGTTTGCCTTGCTCTGTGCTAGGTGCTAGGGAGTACAGAAGTGGAAGATGGTCAGTGCCTTCCAGAGCTTAAAATTGAGTTGGCCCTGAGCATCTGGCTTTGGAAACATTGTGTCAGAGCATCCTTAGATATTAGCGCTATTATCCCCCTTAGGCTAGGTGGCCACTTTGGATTTCCAGAGGAAATCTTTTGTGTTTGAACAGCACAGGCACCACTGATTTATTCCTGTCTCATCCATAGAACTACACGGGTTGTAGCTTGTTTCTTTTCAAAAAGGAGTCGAGGAAACGCCACACATTTATATATAATACT
Source organism: Avahi laniger (assembly GCA_963575035.1). NCBI lineage: Eukaryota > Metazoa > Chordata > Mammalia > Primates > Indriidae > Avahi > Avahi laniger. The sequence goes on along the minus strand of CAUYSK010072640.1, from coordinate 24,868 downwards.
GTTTAATAAAACAGAAACAAAATTAGAATCAAGGAAAAATAGAATACGGACATGCAACTATACACGGCAGCAACGCGGTTGATGCAGTTAAGCTTCCTGGCAGCAAAGGCAAAAAGGGAAATAATCCCTCGTGATAATGCAAAGCATTAAAGGCATTGAACTACTGTTTCCTCAAAGGGTGCAAAGTCTAAAATAAAATTTTCATGTGAGCTTTAGACAGAGGATACTGTCTAGTGATGCATACTATGTCTACGGAGCATACCAAAGGCAGGCGCTTCTGGGTTTGGATGCAACGATGAATTAGGAATGGTATCTGCCTTCAGATGTGTGTTGGGGAAGACAGGCAATTATGCCGCTACATGTCATGTAGGGTTATAAATGTGAGGATAAAGGGAGGGTTACTCTGTGAGTGAGGCAGGCAGAGAAGAATGACAGTAAAATCGTATGTTTTCAAATACATATACTAATTTTTATATTTTTTCAATTTGCAAATGAATATGTTATAGAAAATTAGAGCAATACAAATATAAAGAAGAAAATAAAAGTTTCCATAACTTTCCACCTATAGGTAGCCACTGTTGTTCTTTGGTGTGTATCTATTTTCACACACACACACACACACACACGTTATTATATTTAATAAAAACAAAAATTGCGATCCTATTATATTTTACCAATTTATAACCAAATAAATGGCTGTTGAACGTGGCTTTGAGGTATGAGTTGGAGAGAAAGTGAGTTGTGTGCCACCGTGGACTTGGCCAGCTAAGGGGTCACCTTCCACGTGGAGAATGGTGAAATGCTGTAGTTCATTCCACGGCTCCAGAGGGCATCATTCACGTGTCGTAAAGACACTGATACGTCACCGCCCGAGTTATGCAACCCAGCAGCCCTGTGACTGTTCTTTTTTTTTCGCATAGTGATGTAATGGAAATGTTTTCCCATATTAAATAATTTATCACTTGATTTTTTTTTTTTTTTTGGCTAACAGCTTTATTGAAATATAATTTACCTCCCATACAATTCACCCATTTGAGGTGTACAAGTCAATGACTTTATTCACAGAGTTGTGCAGCCATCATCACTATCAATTTTAGAACATTTTCATCACCCCAAAAAGAAGCCCAGTACCCATCAGCAGTCACCCCCGTTCCTTCTCCCCCAGCCCCTGGCAACCAACAATCTACTTTCTGTCTGTATGGATTTGCCTATTCTGGATATTTAATATGAATGAAATCATACGATTTGTGGCCTTTTATGTTTGTCTTTTTTTGCTTAGCGTGATGTTTCCCAGGTTCATCCATGTTATAGCATGTGTCAGTGCTTCATTGCTTTTAATGGCCGAATAATATTCCACTGTGTGGATAGAACATGTTTGTGTCTCCACTCATCTGTTGATGGACATTCGGGTTGTTTGCGCTTTTGGCTCTTACGAATAATGCTGATTTAAAATTCATGTACCAGTTTTGTGTGGACGTATGCTTTCTGTTTTCTTGGGTATACGTAAGAGTGGAATTGCTGGGTCAAATTTGGTAACTCTCTCTTTCACCTTTTGAGCTGCTGGACGATCTTCCAAAGCAGTTATACCATTGTACATTCCCACCCGCAACATACGAGGATTCCAAGTTCTCCACGTCCTCGCCAACACTTGTTGTTGTCTGTTTTTTTTTTTATTGTGACCATCTTAGCGGATGTGAAGTGGTAACTCATTGTGGTATTGACTTCCATATCCCTGAAGGCTAACCATGTGGCACATCTTTTTGTGTGCTTATTGGCCATTTGCGTATCTTCTTTGGAGAGATGTCTACCAAAAATCCTTTGCCCATTTTAAAATTAGCTCATTTGGCTTTTCACTTTTGAGTTGTTAGAGTTCTTTATATATTCTGGATCTGATTTGCAAATATTCTGTCTCTTTCTGTGGATTGTCTTTCCACTTTTCTCATGGTGTTCTTGGAATCATAGAAGTTTGATTTCAAAGAAGTTCAATTTGTCTAATTTTTCTTTTGTTTCTTGTACTTCTGGTGTCGTATCTAATATCACTTGATTTTTAATGAATAATAATATTCCTCGGATACGCCATAAGGGGATAATTATTTGACGCTAATTTGCATCGAGTTCTTTGTCTTAAATATCCCTCTGCAGCACACAGGACTGAAGTTGTTATTCTGAGAACTGCCTGGAGTCGGAGCTCAAGGCATCTGTAAATGTCATCAGAGCCCTGTATCTGTTTTAAATACAGCATTGGTCCACCTTCTTCTTTTTCTCCTTCACACATGTGTTTTGAGGCGTTCGGACCTCTGCAAAGCAATCGACAAGGTTCAGAAGTCTCCAAGTAACACAGCTGCAGGTGCTCTGTGTCCCTGTTATCTCATTGCCAAGAGTGGCACTGTGCAACCTTGCAGGGCCACAGCGCCATCTGCTGGCGGATGTGGGCAAGTGCAATGCCAGGAACGTGGAGGTTGCACCGAGACTTTGCTTCTCTGTTGCTTCTTCTCCACAGCAGATTGTCAGCTACTGTCAGCTAATTCTTTTCATTCTGGCCTACTCCTGCGGCTTTGTAAGGTAGTGTTTAAATATTAAAGCTTTGGAGGTGGTGTTTAAATATTAAACCACTCACTGAAACAGAATCTGTTTCCTGCAAGGCAAGGAAGTTTATGGGCTTCTTGTTCCGTGGGCAACTCTTGGTACCTGAACCATGTCATCACGGAGCGGGCAGCAATGCTTTATCTCGGGTGAGGAAAGGACATGGATGCATATCGTTTCTTGTATCATCTGGTAATGGTGTTATTTATATTCATCCAGTCCCTGATTCTGCAGAACCCAGAACTCTCTCTGGTATGTCGTCGTTCCTGCTTGTCCGAGCCCCTCCCAGGTCTCAGCATGGTCCCGCCTTGCTGATGAGAATGAGGCCCTGGAAAGACAAATGGTTGACATTTGGTTGTTTTCTGGAACAGCAACAACTTTATTTTTTTAAATTAATGATAGACTAGTCAGGATGTGAAATCATTAGGACCTCGTGTAGTGTCTTATACTCGTGAGGTATTTTAGTAAGTATTTATTGAATGAATGAAAAAAATCAATCACTTCTGTGTCCCAGATTTTTGTTTGTTGATTTTAGAGACAGGGTCTCGCTTTGTTGCCCTGGCTAGAGTATGCTGCTGTGATCGTAGCTCACAGCAACCTGCAGCTCCTGGGCTCAGGTGATCCTCCTGCCTCAGCCTCCCGAGTAGCCGGGACTACAGGTACACACCAGAACACCTGGCCAATTTTTCTATTTTTTGCAGGGACGGAGTCCTGCTCTTGCTCAGGTTAGTCTTGAACTCCTGGTCTAAAGCGATCTTCCTGCCTTGCCTCCCAAAATGCTGGGATTGCAGGTGTGAGCCACCACACCTGGCCAACCTGTGTCCTGAATTTTGACTCACTTTTCTTTTTACTACACCCAGCTGCTTCTCCTGTCCTAAATGCCTCAGTTGTTTCAATAAATATTGGTAACGTTGTTCAGTGAGAGCACATGTTTCTAACTTTTGGTCTTTAACAAAAGGGATAAAAATGCGATTTTTAAAAATGTGCAGAAAACCTTGTACCCAGGTGCTCCTAGCAGCATTATTCACAACAGCCAAGAAGTAGAAACAATCCAAATGTCCATCAACACATGAATAGACAAACAAAATATGGTCCGTTCATACAATGGGATAGTACTCAGCCATAAAAAGGAACGAGGTACCAATACATGCTGAAACATGGATGAAAACGTGATGCTAACCCACAAATGAAGCGAGTCACAAAAGGCCACATACTGTATGATTCCACGTATATGAAATGTCCGGAATAGGCAAATCCATGGGACGGAAAGTAGATTAGGTGGTTGCCTAGGGCCGAAAGGTTTGGAGATACGGGATTTCTTTTGGGAGTAATGAAAATGTTCTAAAATAGACTGTGGGAATGGTTGCACAACTCTGAATATACTAATTAATATACTAAGAACACACACGTGTGCAAGGTGGGGGAGGTGGGTGGGTGGGTGCAGCCAGACCCGGGCTTACCCCCCAGTTCTGCCCCTTACTAGTAGCATAATCTTACACCGATACTAAACTGCTCAGAAGCTTGGCCTCCTTATTTGTAAAATAGCCATGCTAATACCCTCCTCACAGGCTTTTTTTGGATGAAAAAGGTAACGTATGTAAAGTTTCTTACACACTGTGTTCAACAAATACTTGCTTCAGTTTCCCTCCCAACTCTGAGAGGCTGTGATGCGGTGGTCCCAGACGAGGGGAAAGGACTTCCTACTAAGTCTTTTTGCCTTCAGAAGCTGCTGGTGGGCAGTGTAGCTGAGCGGGTCTAGAATACAAAGTGAGGGTTTGGACTAAGCTACAGTCCTCGCCAGTTGCAGGCGTCTGTGGTTTCCTCGTTCAGAACCCCTCTCTACATTAGGGTCAGCTCAGGCCCGCTCTGTCCTGCCTTGAAAGATCCTGATGCCGCACGTGGAGATTTGTGAGTCTGTGGGACACACACCTCTGCCCGAAAGTAATCCCAAAATGCCTGTGCCTCTAGGCAGGGCACCTCTGCCCGCTCTGACTGTCTTCCCAACTTGCAGAGCAGCGTTTTCCTGGGGGTGCCGCTGGGGGGGGGTGACCACGAGCAGTTTTCCCTACATCATCTGAAAGCAGTTTGTCCTGGCTGAATGAGGACCCTTTCAGCCACGCCACATACACAATGTTATCGTATAAAGACAAACAAGGGTGTGCTAAGGAACTGGCAGAAAGTGTAAGGGGGTATCTAAAGACATCTCTGCCACCCCCAAACCGACGTCACATTGGCCCTGCCTCCAGACACCTCGGGACCCAGATGAAATTGACCCCATACGGACCCTCGATCCTTCCCTGATCCTAGACAGCCAGGTGAGCATGAGCTCCACCTGAGAACCGGGAGCTGGTGTTCTTCCGGCTCGAGCCACCTGCGTTTAGAAGGGGGTCCACCCAGCTGGCAAGCCTCAAAAAAGGGGAACAACACCCTGAACATGGATGGGGAAGGCAGCCGGGGAGGGAGAAATGTTTTGGATCAATTGCAGGGAGGGCTGACTTTGCAATTCCCTTGAAAGCGAAATACAAAGAGAGAAAGGTTCTCTTGGGTTTTTGACACCCCTAAACTCTTGCTTTCACACCGGGGGAGTATATTCAAATTCCCTTTCCTCGAATAACGTTTGTACTGAGCGGAGACACTTACTTGAGGTCCTCACCTGGAGCCTAGTGCTGTAAGAGTAATGACACTACCGGGGAAGGGGAGCTGCCCAGCCAAGAAGCTGGATGGGGGGGCTTCGATTCTGATAGGGGGATACGGGGCAACGGGGTCAGTCTTCCCCTTTGGTCCTTGATAGACGGAGTAGATGGAGTGTCTTGTAACAGTGTTGACAGCGGGATTTTGAAAGAGTGAAACACAACACAACTGCCTGTAAAAAAGGCAGCGTTTCCCATTTTGCACACGGGGAAACCAGGCAGCAGAGGGGACGTGACCTGCCCAGGACTGAGGAGCTAGCAAGTGGGGTCGTGGGATTCAGCCCCAGCCCGTCCCACTCCATGGCCTCCCAAACCATGGTGCAAGGGCGTAGGCGTGGAGTGACTTAAAGTGAGGTCATCTGTGCTCATTCTCGGGCTCTCTCCTGCCTTCTGCCTAGAACATCCACACATCACAGCTGAGCACCGCTCTCAGCTTGCTGGTTGGCGTGTTTTGATCTAGAGTGCAGAGTCACAGAGGTCCCATTGACGGCATAGACACCTGGAGAAGGATGAGTGAAACAAGCCTTGGTCAGGGGTCGGGGGTGGCCGGGAGTTTGACCTGCTGAGGTGAAAGATCATAGTTAGGTCGATGCAAAGTGGCAGCCTAATACAGAGGTCAGCAAACGTTTGTTTCAAATAAATGGCCAAATAGTAAATATTTTTGGCTTTATAGGCCCATGTGTTCTCTGTTGCAACTGCTTAACTCTGCTGTTGTAGCTTGAGAACAGATGGACATGCTATGTAAACCAATTGGCATGGCTGTGTTACAATAAAACTTTATTTACAAAGGCAGGCTGAGGGCCGGATTCAGCCCTCGGGCCATCGTTTGCTGACCCCTGGCTTAGTGGACCAGCGGTAATTGCTCAAACTCCTTTGCCTTATCTTACTGCCTGAGTCCAGGATCTTTTAGCCGGAATCTTTTTCTGAAAGCTCCCGGGCAGGTTGCCGGGAGCTGCAATGAAAGGCCGCCTTCGGAGAAAGACCTTGACCAAGTCGAAGCAACAGGAATTGGGATTTCTAACTCTACAGCAGATGCTCAGAAATGACGATTCGACTCTCTTCTCATTGTCCCTCGATGGAAGGCTGGGTGTTTTAATTAGCTAATGTTGGCAAATTGCTTTAAAGAACATTGTAAAATGTTTCGAGCTCCAAGTGCCAAGAGTCTTAATTAGCTTTCCTTAAAGATACCACCTGGAAGTGTGATATTTTGTTGCTCGAGGTCCAAGCCTGCAAGAATAACCTGCAAATGAAAAAAAAAAAAGGTTTTTAAGCAAACATCACTGAATAAACGGATCTCCGCATCAACGTCCCAATTTTCTTCCTTCTGCTGAAGCCGATCCGCAGCAGCTGGGACATTAAACCCCACAAAGGGAGGTGGTGGTGGTTGTTTTTCCCTGAGAGGCTGGTGGCGACGGGGGCATGAAACAAATTAACCCATCCATTTGTTGCTGCGACGTGGCCGTTAGGATTTCTCGCCTGTGCGCAGGAGGCCCTGCTCTGGCGTGTCAAGGTTACAGACAGGAGGCGGCTGGCAGCCACTCAATCATACGGCAGGGCCGGCTCTCAGGTACCCCGGTCGGGAGTGACGTGTGCATGCTCTGTCGCTCTTAACAGCTGGATAAATGAACATGCTCTCCAGTGCTCTTGTTTCATGGGGCGGCGGCAGCGACAGCAGCATCTGATCTATGTCACCGTCAGAAGCCAGTGAGATGTAGTTAATGTGGACCCTCGCCCCCGAGAGGCACCGATTCGGAATCTCTGGCCTCTGACGAGGTCCCTGCTGCTAAGTTTTTGGGGCCGGGGGCCTCATGTGAGACCAGGTGGCAGGGGTCACAGGGAGGGAGAGGGCACAACCTGGCACTGCCGACATTGGGCCGGAGGCTTCTTTGGGGTCCTGTGTTCTGTAGGGTGCTGAGGAGCGTCCCTGACCTCCACCCACTAGACGCAGGTAGCACCCTCATCCCCAGCTATGACAATCACAATGTCTCTAGACATTGCCAAGAGTCCGCTGGGGGGCATAATCGCCCCTAGGTGAGCACCACCGGGTTAGGAGTCCCTTTTCTCAGGGACACACTTGGAGCAGGCTCCAACTGTCACATTTTAAAATTTTTAAAAAATTGCTTTTTAGAGACAATCTCACTCCGTTACCCAGGCCAGAGTGCAGAGTGCAGTGACACGATCGTAGCTCACTGCAACCTTGAACTCCTGGGTTCCAGCGCTCCTCCTGCCTCAGCCTCTGGAGTTGCTGGGACCACAGGTGTGTGCCAACATGCCTGGCATTCCAAATGTCACTCTGGATTCCTGTCTCACACCCCGATCGAACCCATTAGCAAATCCCAGAGAATAGTGCCTCGATGGCACGTTCTGAACTGGACCGCTTCTTACCACTGTGCTACTCCTGCACTGGTTCCAGCCCCTCCGTGGCTTGCCCGGGTCACACCAACTGTCCCCCGGCTCTCCATGGCTCCCCGCAGCCTGGTAAGAGTTAACGGTCCCTGACGTGTGAGCATTTGTGAATGGAAGGAGTGGGGAGGTCAGGAGATTCAGAGGATTCTAACCGTTGTTTATGGGCACATTGGTGATTCCCTCTGTGGCTCCAGCTGGTGCCTGGAACCGGGGTGAGGGGGTGCAGTACTGTAAAGCGCAGTGATTAGGAGGAACCTGAGTTCCAGCTGAGGTTCTTCCTCCAGCCGCACAACTTTGGGCAAATTACCGAACTGCTCTCAAACTCAGTTTGCTGATCTGTGCAATGGGGATGATATCTAGCCCTCCGTTTTGTCACGAGGATTACATGACATGAGCAGTGTCCCCCTCCTGGCCTGGCCACACTGAGCATTCACTGAGGAGTTGCTGTGACCGCGTCCTCTCTATTGGGGCCCTCGTTTAACGCGCTCAGCCCTTGCCAAGGGTCACCTGCCTCCTCCCTCGTCCTCTCCCATCCTGCTCCCGCCGCCTCTTCTGTGTCATCTGTCCCCACCAGCGATCATCCCCCACCTCCCCTCCCAGCATGCGGATCTCATCACTGTGATTACACCCCGTTAGCCACAGTGATTGTTCTACGCCTGGCGCCTCATTACTGAAATAAAGTTAACATTAATGGGAGTCCTGCAGCTAACCCCTCTGCTCACCTCTCCTGAAAATGCATTCCGGTGATTAGCAGGAGAGACACATGCATATATTCATTCTAAAACTGTTCCCCTCCTCCCTGCCCTCCGCCCTCCCTTTCGTCTACCCACAGATACGGAGAGATGGAGGCTGGGGGGCCTTTTAGCTGCCAAGGGGTGGAGGGTGAGGCAGGGAAACCATTCTGACCTGGGGCCCCGGCAGGGCTTGGGGAGCAGCTAACTTTCCTCCCTCTAGAAAAAGAAACATATCCGTTTCCTTTGGGCGGGGTGCAAGTAAAAACAAAACTGACCAGCAAAACAAAATAGGCTGTGGAGTGGGACAGACAGAGGTGGGGTGGGGGGCGGTGGTCCCGCCACTTACTAACTAGGAGACTTGGGTGCAATTGCTCAGACCTTCTTGGTCCTCAGTTTCCTCCTCTGTCGATGGGTGAAGCTAAGGAGCATCCTGAGTATCCGTGCCCCGGGAGGGCTATGCCACATAAGGGTCACTGGAAAGCCTACAGGCTTTGCTTCCCTCCCCTGGCGCCTGGGACCAGGGCTCGGATGTGTCCACGGGGTCCCTCTCGGCCCTCCCCCCACCCCCAGTACCGGGATGTCCCATCTCCTCTCGCACTCCAGAGCAGGCGATGCCACCCGGTGCAGAACACAAGGAAGACTAATTGCTCGGCGGTGCATTATCATTTATAAGAACTACCAGCCCCCAGGGAATCTGCAAACCCGCCTGGCTGCCGATCTGCAGACAAATGACTGATCCTCCCTTAGGACTGGGGGAGCCGGGCTCCCGGGCCGCTCAGGTAACCAGCGGCTCTCCTTTGGTGCATTTTCTCTGTCCTGATTAAAAGTGGGGGCAGGTGACCCCCGCACGGCTCCCACTGGCTGCAGCCGGGAAGCAGGAGCCCCGAGCCGGGACGGTAGAGGGAGGCGTGGGACCGTGTGTAATGAGATTCGCAGGCGCCGCTCCTCACCCTGCGTGTCAAGGAGACATTTTCAAAAGGGTTTGACACAGCATCCTCGCAGATCCCTTTGCCAAAACACAAGGTGGAGGCCCCTGGAGTACTTTAAGCCGGCTTCTGTTAACAGAGCGGTCCGTATGCATATTATAATCACGGCGCTCCAGTGCCCCGTTAAGCAGCTGTTCCCACAAAGAAGGACAATAGCCCAACCCCACCCCTCTCAGAGCGCCGGTGCCAATTCTTTGATCAGTTTTCACTTCGGATCTGGAGGGCATGTTACAAAGTGCTTTGGGCTGTCTGCCAACAGGCACCTCACCGGAACATGACGACAGCCCAGAAGTGTCAGTGTGGGGAGAGAGACAGAGCTCGCAGGATGCCTTTTAAAAAATAATTATATTTGAATTTTAAAAGCAATCTTCATATATGTAAGTAGCTCCATTTATATGGAAAACTATGCCGGCTCCCTCTACCCTTTTAATATTTGATGTCGCATCAGCTTCCTTCACAGTTGGGATAAGCCTTCGGTGGCTTCTGGGGGGGGGGGGGACTGTTTTAGACTCCTGGGTTAAGGGGAAACAATGATGGGGGGGGCCGGTGCTGCCGTTTCTCTCCTGTTCCCCTCCCCCTCCCCCTCAGCCAGGTGCTTTGTTGCAAAATCGATTGCAGAGGGTGAGAGGGCCTGAGGTGGGCAATGAGAAGTTGAAAAATAAATTTCGTTTGGTGGTGGTGGTGGTAACAATCTCATTTATTCTACTTTTGTATTGTGTTAAAATAGACATAACATAAAATTTGCCATTTTAACCATTTTTAGGTATACAATTCAGTGACATTACATTCACGCTGTTATGTGACCATCACCACCATCCAACTCCGGAACTTTCCAGTCACCCCAAATCGAAATTCTACAGTATCCATTAAACACCAACCCCATCGCCCCCCCTCCCTCCAGCCCCTGGCAGCCACCGTCCTAATTTCTGTCTCTGTGATTTGGACTGCACTAGGGATCTGGTACGAGTGGAATCATTTGATATGTTGTGTCTGACTTCTTTCATTTGGCATAATGTCCTCAGAGTTCCTCCATGTTATAGATGTGTCAAAATTTCCTCCCTTTTAAAAGCCGAATAATATTCCATCGTATGTGTAATAGATCCCACATGTTGTTTATCCACTTATCTGTCCACGGACAGTTAGGCTGTCTGACATCTAGTAAATCTTACAGGTTGCCAGCCAGCCACGATAGGTGTGTACCTACTTGGAGATATCTAATTTTATTTTCACCAGTGCCATTTTATGGTTGAGAAAAGGAGTCCTGCAGAGGTGAAAAACCTTGCTTGAAGGAAGCTGCTATTAATCGGTAGAACCAAGATTTGGTTTTAGGGATGTCTGACTCTAAAACTATGATTCTCAAATGTTGACGTGTTCTAGTATTGCGTAGGAGAATCTTTTAGAAATGGAGGCCCTGTCTTGGTCTGATTCAGAGGGTCTGGGAGGAGACCCAGGAATCTGTATCTTAACAAGCTTCCTACTCTAAAATAGGTTATCAGAGAAGCAGGCCTTGCTAAATATCATCTCAAGATTAGGGTTTTGAATACTATCTTACATGACCTCATTCTTAAGGTTATTGGAAACAGCTTCTCAAAACACGTTTTAAGATAAGATAAACAAAAATTTTCTGAGCCAAGGGAGAGTTGGGAGAGACTTAAACATGGAATCCATAAAGAGTTTGTACACAGGACCATGTGTGAGTGCCCGCCGTTTGGGCTTCATGTTCAGCTCTGAGCTTCTTAATGGCCCAAGCAAAGAGTGAAATCGGATCAGCCACAAGATACATGCAGTTCACAACAGAAAACATACCACCAGAAGAACAGCTAATGTGTGTGTTTTGATCTGAGGTCTTCTCATTGAAAAGACCCAGTGCTGTATCAGAAAATAGTCACCAATGGCCCGATGAATAGGTCTGTTTCTTCACTGTCAGCCAAAGAACAGTCCAGTGAGACAGACCTGGAGAAAATAGAGCTGAATTGCTTCCAGCCTGCTTTTCTGCAGGATGTAATAGAGTTCTGCATCTGGCCTGCCCCAGTCCTTCCACTTTCTCTAATTCCTCTCCTTTGCGGGTCCCCGTGCCCCAAGAGAGAAGAGCAGGGGGTGTGTGGGGGGGAGGCAGTGGGGGGGGCAGGGCTCTGCTTTAATGACTAGGATGCTTGTCTTTAAAGTTTGCAAAGCTCTCTGTCTCCAACCACTGGCCAGTTTGGCCCTTCTTCCTTCGGCATGCAAGAAAAGCCGCTGTCTGGTTGAGTGAGCTCTGCTATAAATCAAAGTGTCACCACTTAGCCAGTAGAAGTGATTTAATTAATCCGCTGTGTTGTCCCCTGAGCATCACTTCACCTGACTGCTAATCAACTTCCATCAGCAGGAGGAAAATACAGGCCCCTTCTTCTGAACCGCATTGCATAAGATGAAGGAGCAGAGGGGAGGGGGAGAAAAAGTTAATTGCAGCAGGGAGCTCAAACTGTCACAAGAAGAAAGTCTCTTGTCTGGCATCTGCAGGCTGCCTCTTTATACACTGTCATCCCCGTCTCGGGTGAGCTGTAGGAGAGGACCACTTTTTAGTGATATTAATATAGACATTATCTATTGTCCATATCTATTTATCAGAAATAATGTCTTGCCTGGAAACCCATGACAGGTGGCATATTGCAAAAAGGAACTGTTCTTTTATCATGCACCCGGTATTTAGGCCTTAAAAAGACACACACAAAACCTTCATTGATAATCAGATAAGACTGAGAGTTTGTAAATCTATCTCTTGGGCACGAGAACATTTTTGACAGATGACCACCCCAATTTCTGTCATATTCGGGTACAATAAATGCAAGCCATCTCCCTGCAATGTAGTTAGACAGGTCTAGTTAATGCTGGGGTGTTTGGGAGGCGAAATCATCTCTTGGTGGGGAAGATTCTCAGTCCAGGGTGCTTGAAAGCTTCTTTAAGAGCCTTAAGTTTCCCTGAATCTCTTCACAAATGGTAGATAACGTGGCTCCATTTTACAGAGAAGAGAAACCAAGGCAAACAAGGGTGAGGGAACTTTCTAGGACGTTGCCGAGCTGGGATGGGCATCATGAAACTGGGATCCATCCCTTGTTGGGGAGCGTGGGAGGTTGCCCAGAATTCTGTTTTAAAGCATAGGTTTATCTGGAATTGTATTCTTTTCTGATTACTAAGCATTTATACTGTAAAAAGAAGCTCGTAGAAAGTCTCTTTAGTAGGATGAAGACCAGAAAATCTTTGATCCAAAATATGACATCTTGCATCAATTATACATCGACTTTGTTTTTTCCCCACCAGAGGATCCCCCCAACCCCCAAGCAAACATAGAGTTCTTGCCCTGCTTATGCGGGTGAGTCATCCTGCCTTTAAAGACGTGTGGGCAGGATTTGCCTGCCCAGAAACACTGGATTTCAGCACAGATGTGCTTGGGATCTGAGAGCCTCTGCCCTACTGAAGTTGATGGGCGTGCCTTTTAAAGGGCTAGAGCTCTGCGATCGAATTCCGCTAACCTCGAGTACCCGTGGTGTGCCAGGCACTGCACTAGGCACATCTACATGTGGCCTCGTTCTGTGCATTGTGACACTGGACCACGGCCACCCCTAGAATCCTGGTTGACTGCCATAGTGCTCCTCCGTGGTTACGGAGTAGCAATCTGGTTAAAATGGACGTCTAGGGCAGCCTTGCAAGGAAAGAGCTGTCGTAAGACAGCACATGTCCCCTAAAGCTCCTGAGTGTGTCTGTCCAGCTGCAGAGGGTTTGTGTGGTCCTCCCAACACTAGGAGGCGGTGCCTGGCCTTAGCACATGGCTTCTCTAGGAACAGATTTCCTCTTGCCTGGGCGGGGGCCACAAGGTGCTAAAAGCTCACAGGCCCCTAGGGGACATCGCTCCTTCCTTGCAGAGGGGAAAATCTTATCCCGTCTGTCGCTGTTCCAGGGAGTAGTGTAAAAAGGGCTGAGATTGGAGGCACTTACAGCGGGATGAGATTCTCACTGTGCTACCTCCTGTATGTCTGTGTGTGCCTGGCCTCAGTTTCCTTATCTGCAAAATGGGAATGCTCGTCTCCCAGCATGAACGTCAGGATGAGATGCAAAAGCCCCCATCACAGCCGCAGGCACATGGGCGCTGCCAGATAGGTACGGTTTCCTTTTTGCCCTTCGCTTACCTCCCTTCCTTCGCTCCTTCATTCTTTCATTTCTTTCACTGGTTCAGTAATCTGTGCTGTAAAGTGCTCGATTCAACAGTGGGGACCCAGATCCCAGAGTCATGCATGCAAAGACCCAAATGCTGCCATGCCTGCCTCCCTCTGAGCTCAGGGTCCTGGGATCCCTCCGTGTCTCCACCCACCCAATGGGCTGTTACACTGGGGAGCAATTTCATGGGTTTCCACCACAGCCATGGAACACACTACAGGCTGATGTTGGGCATCCAGCCAAGGAGCCCTGTATTTGTTTATTTTCACTCACAATCTAGAAACATCTGTTCTGACATTTTCCAGGTCGCAGACAGGAAGGGAACAAGGTTGATATTTCTCTGATGCTGATGCCTTAGTGCATCTGTAATTGGAAAACAAAATGGTACACATCACCTCTCCATTTCATCATAGACATTCCATTTGAAAGAGAAGGCAACGTTGTTCTGCCCAGGGGTTACATTGTATGTAAATAGATGTGCATTCCACGGAAGTCTTGTAAGTGAGAAATGGCCAAACATTATGGAAACCAATGGCAAAGGTCTCTGTGACTTTCTTTTAGATGAAAGACCAGCCCCTGGTAATCGACCTTTCTGCTTCCTTGGATTGGAAGCATTTTTTTCTTTTTCTCAGCGAATCCTTTTCTCATGATGAAAATGATAAAGTTGGGTGCCTAGCTGTTCAGTAAGGGCAGGTGAGCAAATGTACTCATCCAACAAACATTTACTGAGCACCTACTCTGCCCAAATCTGTCCTGAGTGATTAATAAGACATAGCCCTTGCCATTGTGGACTTCCCTCACTGTCCAGGGGAAGCAGATTGATGTGTGACATAATTACAGTCAAAGTGATGAGCGTCACCGTGGGCAAATGAATTCATGCTATGGAAATACAAAGGTGAGGATGTGTCATGGAGGGCTTCGTGGAAAGTTTGCCAGGTGGAAGAGGAAGAAGTTGCCCAGGAGGTAGAAGGAAGATCTTCTAAGAAAAGGTTTAAAAAAAAAGTAGAGCCATCAAATAGCATCATTTGATTACCATATGCCATATTATATGCAGAGCAGTACGTTCAGTTCTTTAATGTGCATCACCTTACTGCATCCTCCGACATCCTACAAGGAGTAGGTGGTATTATCCCTGTTTTACAGATAAAAAACTCAGATGACGCCGGGAGAGACTGCCCTGACGCCCAGGTCACGGGCTAGTGAGTGGAGCACTGAGATTCCCAGGTCCGCCCATCCCCCGAGCTCCTAAGCTTTACCCCTCAACTGCGCTGCCCGGTATGACTCGAATATAAAAGACGAACCTCTCTGTGTGTGTGTGTGTGTGTGTGTGTGTGTGTGTGTGTGTGTGTGTGTGTGGAGGGCAGATTGCAAAGGACTTTTCATGCTGTGTTACGGAGTTTGGGCTTTTTCCTGTAGGCAGTGGGAAGCCAGCAGAGGTTTTTAAGTGGATATTGATTCTGTTACCGATGGGAGATGGATGGGAGAAATACGCTGTGTCAAACTGAAGCCTAGAACCGTGACCACCCATTGGATTCCGGCGCTGCCCAACGTGGCCAGCTGCTTGGCTGATGGAACCAGATTCCCAGGGGACCAGCCCCCCTGAGCCCGGTGGAAAGGAAGCCTTTTCCTTTTCTTTATCTTTTTTCGCCTTGGATATGCTTTTTTATTTTTTTGTTATAAAGCTCACATAGGCATATAAATTTAAAAAGATTAAGTGGTATGAAAAGAGAAATGGCAATAAAAGTTCCCTCCCAAAGCCTGCCTCGTTCTCCAGCTGTAACCACTGTTAATAATCTCTTGTATAGCCTCCCTGAAATTTTCTCTTCCCATGTGAAGATTTATGGACGTGTTGCCTACTTTTTTAATTTTTAATTTCATCTATTTCCAACCAGTTAATGCATGCACGTAGCTCAACATTCAAAAGGGTTTTACAGCGAAAAATCTCTCCCCTCCTGAGCCCAGCTACTGTCTTTCTGCCATTGTCACCGTTTCTTGTGTTTATGTGGAAAGTTTATGCATATGCAAACTCATGCTTGCATGTGTTATTTCTCTCTTTCCTTTAAGGCCAAGAGGTATATAGCATGCTACATACCCTGTTCTATTTCTTGCTCTTTTGCTTGGTGATAATAATTTTTAAAAATCTAATATTTAAGATAGTGTGCACTAGGTGTCTTAGTTTGTTTTCTGTTGTTTATAACAGAATACCTGAAACTGGGTAATTTATAAAGAAAAGGAATTTATTTCTTACAGTTCTGGAGGCTGAGAAGTCCAAGGTCAAGGGGCCACAGGTGACGAGGGTCTCCTTGGCTGGTGGGGACTCTGCCGAGTCCCGAGGCAGCCACATGGCGAAGGAGCTGAATGTGTTAGCTCAGTTGTCCCTCTTTTTACAAAGTCACCAGTCCCGCTGCCACGATAACCCATCAATCCATTAACCCATTAATCTATTAGTCCATAAATGGATTAATCCATTCATGAGGACAGAGCCCTCATGACCCAATCACCTCTTAAAGGCCCACCTCTCAATATTGTCACACCAGGGATTAAATTTCAACATGAGATTTAGGGGACAATTATTTAAACTATAGCACTAGGTACTACACTTTTCTAAATGCTTCCTATGCATCATCCCCATTTTTTTTAAGGATGGAATCTTACTACATTGCCCAGGTTGGTCTTGAACTGTTGGGTTCAACTGATCCTCCTGCCTCACCCTCCTGAGTGGCTGGGACTACAGATGCACACCACTGTGCCCAGTTTGCATTATCCCATTTAATCCTATGATGTGGGCACTGTTATGTTCCCCGTTTCACCGGGGAGGAAACTGAGGCACAGAGAACTTGAGTGACTTCCCCGAGGTCGTTCAATTACTAAGGTAGCACTGACCTTGTGCTGCCATTGGATGCTATGGCTGGTCAGGACTAGTCTGATGATGTTGGGATCTTGCTTTTTTTGTACATTAGCTTTTCTTGGAGATACTTCCATATTGGTTCATACAGACGTCTTAATTCACACGGTAGATACGTAATTTTAGTTACTTCCTCATTTGCCTATTGATGAGTATGCAGACTGTGTCTAATGTCCTACAGGTGCTGCTGCAGAAACATCCTTGTATGTCCATCTTGGGACGTTTGAGCAAATGTTACTGCAGAATAAATTCCTGCACGTGGACGTGCTAGTCCTGGGGTACGCATACTTTGAATGTCAGTAGATGTTGCTAAAGGGCACTCCAAACAGCCGCACCAATTTACTCGTCCCCGAGAATGTATGCGAGCATTGGCCCCACACCCTCACCCACCTGGGCGCTACCTACCTGCTTAATCTTTGCCAGTCTGACTGCTGAAAAATTAGCTCATTTTAATTCACGTAAGTTATGAGCAATTTTTTGTGTGTGTTTATTGGCCATTTATATTTCTTTTATGAAATTTTTTTTTTTTGCGTCCTTTGCACATTTTATGTTTTGGCTTTGTCTTATTCATAGAGATATATAAGAGCTCTCTGAATACTAAAGAAATGTGTTACAAACATTTTTCCCATTTATTGTTTGTATTTTTTTTACCATATAGAGGACTTTCATTTTTGTGTAGTTGGATATATTAGTCTTTTCTTTATGGCTTTTGGGTTTTGTGTTTGCCTTTTCCTCTCTACAATTATTTATTTTTTTAATGACTGCTTTTTTTTTTCTTCTCAGCCTTTTTATGGTTTTAACTCTAATCCCTTTGGAATTTGTTTTGGTGCAAGGAGTGATATAGGAGTCTGGCTTAATTTTTTGGCTTTGGGGTGAGCCTCTTTACCCAGGCTTCACCAGACTGGGTGGGGGAGTGATAGAGGTGGCGAGGGAGTAGTTCTCAAAGGGGGGGTCAATGCCTCAGCAGGCTGGGGCCCCACCTGCAGAAGCTTCCAGAATGCAGAGCAACAAGTCCTTCTGGGCTGATTCTGCTAGCAGGATGGGGGCTGCTTTGGGGTGCATGTCTGGGCTAGTCCTTCCTACAGCCAAGGCCAAGCACAGAGACCCTACAAAGGGGAGGGACACATCTTATTTATCTCTGTCTTCCCAGTGCTTCTTGCAGACCCAGGCACAAGGTAGATGCTTGGTAACTGTTGCGTGGTGTGGAATAAACCACTTCTGGCCCAACTCTCCTGCTGACTTGGTGCAGGTGGCTTTGGGACCCTCAGCATGTCATGTCCCTTCATCTCTCTGAGCCACACTTTCCCCATCATCATACCTCCCTCCTGGGACTGTTTCAAGAAGTTTCTAGAATAAAGGGAATAATGGATGTGTTGGCACTCGGTGGACCCCAGCGGGCTCTGCAGATGGAAAGTTTAAACTAACGACTGCATCTTTGCTTCTATTAATGTGTTTCAGATGTGTCCAGCCTTCAACATTCTAGTGGCTTTAAAGCAGTAAAGTCATTCATGTAAGTTGTAAAAATTACAATTTATCTCTTTGTGGGATACAGAGGTTTAAAAAATTTTTTTAATGAGAAAAGACAGCTTCTAAACATTTGTTTTTTCTGAATGGGTTCTTGTATAAAGTAATGCTCACCGCTATCTCCAAGTCCCCAAGGTTAGAGAAGCTAAAGATGGGCTTGGAACCGGAAGGTTTGTGTCAGGGAGAGTCAGGTACCTGCACGACACAAAGCAGGGAGTTTGCCGATGGTTCGTTCAGAAGAAAGTCCTGGGCACTCAGGCTTTATTTGACCCTGGGTGAGACTCAGGTCTCTTTTCGTGGCTCAGTTTCTCCCACTCGGTTAAAAAAAGAGACCTCACACCAAAGGCAGATCAATCTAGAATAGCCGCCTAGATCAGTGGTTGAGAGAGTGGATTCCAGAATCTGATCGCCTAACTTCAAGTGCCAGCTCCACCATTTCCCGTGTGACTTCGGACAATCCACCTGCCTTGTTTGGGCCTCACCAGGATGACACTGTGCCCACTTCATGGGGCAGGAGAGATGATGTACTTAAGAAGCTTAGAACAGAGCCGGGCACACAGCAAGTGTTTAATAAGTGTACCTATTATCTTGAAAGACTTCATTGGAATATGACAGCCTATTTAGGTATTGAGGTGTCTTTGGGGCCACAGGCCCAAAGGAAACCAGGGAAGTGAATACTAAAAGAAATCAGCAGGTGCGACTGACACACAAAAACTGTATGTATTTAACGGTGCAACTTGATGAGTTTGGAGATAAGAATACACCTGTGAAACCGTCACCACGGTCAATGCTATAAACATATCCATCACCTCCAAAAGTTTCCTCTGAACCTCTTTATTATTATTATTTTGCGACAAGAACACTTAACATACGATCTACCCTCTTAGCAAAATTTTACATGCACAATCTAGTATTATTAGCTGTGGACGCTATGCTTATAGATCTCTAGAATAAGGACTTATTCATTGTGCATAACTGAAATTTTGCAGTCTTTGACCAACATCACCCTAATCCCCTCTCTCTCCCCAGCTCCTGGCAACCACCATTCTACTCTTTGCTTCTATGCGTTAGACTATTTAAGATTCCCCATATAAGGGAGGTCATGTAGTATTTGCCATTCTTTGTCTGGCTTATTTCACTTCGCATGATGTCCTCTGGGTTCACCTACATTGTCTTACATGGCAGGATTTCCTTCTTTTATAAGACCGAGTAACATGCCATTGTATGTATATAGCACGTTTTCTTTATCCATCCGTCCATCCAACTCCTAGGCTGCTTCTACGTCTTCGCCATTGTGAATAGTGCTGCAATATACATGGGAGTGCAGGTATCTCTTCAAGATCCTGGTTTCAGTTCCTTTGGATGTATACCCAGAAGTGGGATAGCACCTCTTCCCTGTTATGATGGCTATTATTAAGAAAGCAAAAGATAAGGATTGGTGAGAATGTGGAGAAAAGGGATCCTTCGTACACCATCGGTGGAAATGTAATTTGGTGCGGCCACTATGGAAAATACAGTGGAGGTTCCTCAAAAAATAAAAAATAGAACTACCATATGGTATCAACTGATTTTTGACAAGGCTGCAAAGACAATTCAATGGAAGAAAATATTCTTTTCAACAAAGGGTATTGGGGCCGGGCTCGGTGGCTCACGCCTGTAATCCTAGCTCTCTGGGAGGCCGAGGCGGGTGGATTGTTTGAGCTCAGGGATTCGAAACCAGCCTGAGCAAGAGCGAGACCCCGTCTCTACTAAAAATAGAAAGAAATTAATTGGACAACTAAAAATGTATAGAAAAAATTAGCCGGGCATGGTGGCGCATGCCTGTAGTCCCAGCTACTCGGGAGGCTGAGGCAGGAGGATTGCTTGAGCCCAGGAGTGTGAGGTTGCTGTGAGCTAGGCTAACGCCATGGCACTCACTCTAGCCCGGGCAAAAGTTTTAGACTCTTTCTAAAAAAAAAAAAAAAAAAAAAAAAGTCTTGTCTTGAATGAGAAAAGAAAGTCTTTATGGCAATACAATGGGGAGAGGAGGACTAACTAGAGTGACTTTTGTGTTTCTAAATTTGGACTTGAAGATTTCTGAAACTGATGGACACTGGTGTCTGATATTCCTTTTCAAAGGAAGCATTGGATTTGTGGAACAGAAAGTCATGTGATTGCAGGTGCTGATGTGTGAGAAAAGACTATAGAGGGAACAAGGCAAGGGGTGTGATTCTTTGCCAGTTATCTGCATTTGGACAGCATTCCTTTAGCCCAGATAATAGTGAAGTAAAATGGAAAATGAGCATGTTACTGGCCCTACAGTGGACAGTTTTGCTCTTTTGCATGACTTGGGAATATAACGAGTCTTTTTATTTCAATGTTATAATTATCATTTGGTCTTCATCATTTCAGAAACTGGAATTTTTTAAAGGTTTTAAAAAATATTTCATGAAAATAGGTATTACAGATTTATCTTTACAAATCAGAATTTTTGGAAGGAGAGCTCAGTAAGTCAACCAGGAATCTATAATAAAAGTTGCCACTGGAA
This sequence comes from Avahi laniger, assembly GCA_963575035.1. NCBI lineage: Eukaryota > Metazoa > Chordata > Mammalia > Primates > Indriidae > Avahi > Avahi laniger. Next base: position 4,322 of record CAUYSK010072640.1, on the reverse strand, counting down.
GAGACAGCAAAGCCCTGTCTTTGATGGTGGTTTGTAGTTGTTGTATAATGGGACACCATTTATTTTCTGCCTAGCTTGGCAGGGAGTGGAGGTGGTGGTGGTGAAGAGTTGGCATGGTGTAGAGGAGGGAGGGAGAGAGGAGGAAGAGCATGAGGAAAAAGGAAAGATTTGTATTCGTTCTGGTTTCCATTTCCTAAGATTACATTCAGAAACTAGACACATAGCTATGTGGTCATAATGTGGAATTCTTTTCATGTGCCTCCTTTTGAGAACATGAAGTCACCAAATAAAAGCTGATGCCCAAATTTGAACAAACTTCAGAAATATGCCTTCAACTAATATAAATTATTCCCTTTTTCTTTTCCTCTTTCATTTATACTTTATAACTCGTGTTTCTAAATGAACCTCTTATAGTTCATGCTTTTCGTGGGCTTGAGCCATCCCGATAAATCTTTGTTATAGCTGCTATGTACATGATAATCACTCAATTCACTGATGCATTTATTGTTTCTTCCTTGATATACTTAAATTTTCTTAGTATGTTAGAGAGTTTTTAAAAATTGTGAGGGTGATTAAAAAGGGGATGGTTTTATTTCCTTGGCAAAAGTTAATAATAGAAGTTTATGACCGCCATCCTGGCTCCGTTGCACGATGCAGTTGACCTAAGGATCTGCGGCTTTCGGAACAATCTTCAACTGTTCAGCCTTTCCTGCTCTTCACAGCTGAAGGCTAGAACCACTCAGGTGTAACTGCAGCAGGGGAATTGGGGGACATTTTCACCCAGATTTTTAGGCAGTCTTGTTAAAACAGTTGATCACACTGTGACTTTGTCATCTCTCTACTCCTGGACCAACACTTAAGGGGTATTTTGGCCAAGTTAGGAAGTGATAGCACCTTTTTAGTTTCTTTGCTCATTAAGGGTGACCAGTCATGGCACTAATTATTGTGAACAGGAAGAGTTCTTGGAAAATGATTTGGGAATCATCTTTGATGAGAAGAATGCAATATTCAACTGCCTGATGTATTCTATTATTGATCAGAATAATTTAATGTCAGGATTTTCATTGAATCCTCACCTTTTAGCAAAAGTAAAGTGGCAGAGTATTTTCATTTCCTAATTGGGACATGTCCCTCTCTTTCTCTTTTTTTCCACTTGACTGAGTCATGGATTAATTTATTTCTAGTATTGCTTGTTCCTCGCCTTTTGTGATTGGCTCCAACTATGGAAAAGCACCCTTTGTTCCTTAGATTTCCCGTTGGCCAGGTCACATTTCAGCTACTCATTAAAACATGTATTTATTCTACTCTGGAGCACATTGTCTGGCCAGCCATGAATTTATAGTGAAATGTAACAGTAAATTGTGCTCTGTGGTCAAAAATGCCAAATGATACACACAGCGGCACAGAGGTTTCCAGGATCGGGTAGAATTAAAGAGCTTAGGACCAGTGCCGGGATTGTTGGCCATATTTTCACAGTGGCCAGTTTTGTTAGACTCAAACTTGGAGAGAACTTGAAATCACTTATCTGAGATGTTTGCACTCACAACCACAAAGCCCCTGAGAAACACAGAACTGATCTTGTAATAAGCTCCAGCTGAGTTTACAAGCCTCTGAGCCTTTCTGAAAGCCTGTTTAGTTTAATGAGGGTTTTCAGATTTCAAAGCTCACACACCTTCACATAAAAACAGATGATTATGACCAAATTAGGAAATGTTGTTCTATGAATGTTTTCTCCCAATGTGTTCTCTTTTTGGGTGTCAGGCATTGTTTCACTGCACTTTTCACCTCCAGGCATCGTTTTAAAATATGATTTCGATAAATCTTATTGTATATAGTTTGTATTCAAGCAAAATATTACATTATATAAAACAAAAGATTTTTCTCTTAGTAGTCATAAACAAATATATTTTTTCTGTCTAATAATAAAACGAACAATCTGGAAAAAAAATTGAACCTTCAGCTTCTGCTACCATGACAACTGTCCTGAAAGGCTAGACCTCTGTGCTCACATCTGTGACCTACTTTGTAGGGCTCCACAACCTGTTTCTGAATGGCTTGAAGAGACAAGAGCCTTGTCTATGAAACAGTAAGAATGAATGTGGGAGACAAGATCTCCATACTTTAGTTATTTATATATTGTACATATTATCTTAGTGAAAATTTATAACAATTAATTTAAAATTTCTGTCTTTAAGTGATAGCTTTAATGTGTGTAGCATATTATTTATACTATTTTGCCTATTCTTGTTTTTCCTAAGTCACCCTTCGAAGGTAATATAATAATAATTAGAATGTGAGATAAGCAAGCCTTACTTGAACACCAAATTATTACATTATACCCATGTTTTTACAAAAAGGCACAACACAGAATGTGATGTCAAATGTCAGCAATACAGGATCAGAGAGAAATGGAACATAGGGATGTCCTTGAAGAAAACAAGAGATGTGAATGAGGCCAAACTGCACTGAAATTGTGATGAGCTGGCAGAATCCTTGTCCCCTAAGTCCCTTCTTCAGTTTTCCTGCCTGACTTTTATACCACACAGGTCAGGAGGACATTGACAAAGCATTAGTTAGAAAGCTCTATAAAGTTTTTCTATTCTTTAGACACATGATTTGCTGTTTTATCTCTCTTCTTCTCTAGCTATTATTTTCTTACCCCAGTCCAAGAACTAAATTCCTTGAATTTTTTATATTCTAATCAGGAAACCTTTAACAGTTAAAGTTCAAAGTTTATAGCTCAAACCAGGGGTCTGAGAGTTATATAATCTTAAATTCTGTATTTTTATTTCATTTTATTACTAATCTTAAAAATGCACTCTTACCAATTATTGAGATTTTATTTTTCTTTAACTTCTCTTACAAATACAGTTTACACTGTATAGTGAAAGTGTTAGGTAGATAATATTAGTATCATTAGTATTATTAGTAATATTAGTATGCCATACTTAAAAGCACATGAGACTTTGGCTTCCACCCATAAGGAGTCACTGGTAAGGGACATGCCCTCCTGTTCTAAACAAAGAAAAAAACAATTCAAAATTTATAAAATGTCTGTTTAGACATTGGCCAACAGACAGTGCAGGAGTGTGATCATCAAGAGAAAAGAAACAAAGTAAGTACCACAATCACCTGAGTTTTCTGCCTGAAGGCAGGATCCAGAGTGGGGTATACAGAGAGAACCCAAGCAGAGCCTAGTTGTCTGGCTGCATGAAGAAGATAAGAGCTCAAGAAGGCCAAGTCAACCGGATTTTGGGGGAGGAATACTGGAAAGGTTGAATCTATACAAAGAGCTCCAGAAGTTTGCTTTAGTGTCCAGTTGAGTATTAGACTGAATACAAATCTGTGTATGCATAGGGTGGAAATCTGTAAGGCAGGAGAAGGTTCAACTGTTTGTAAGGTATGAAATGATCACTTCCCAGAGCTTACATAGGACTAAGAAACATTTGAGTTTCTATTAAGCAAATAGGAAAGATTTCACTGAGCTCTTGGGGTAATCTGTAGAGATGTTCAAAGAGTCATTAGCATTAGTAGTAGGAATAAATTATCCCTAGAGCAATGACTACTATAGAGCTGCCCTAACAAAGCTTAAAAATAGGCCTTAAAAAGATAAAACTGATCTCTAAATAAATTAATGTTCTGTCAAGACATGTATCAGCATTCATTAAAGGAAGACATTGAAATCCACTCTTCACAGTAATTCATAGTATCTGCCATCTAATTGTAAAAGTAAACATATGAAAAAGAAGGAAAATGTGACTCATAATGAGGATTAAAATAGTGAATGGAAACAGACCAGAAATGGTAGAGGTGCTAGACTTGGTGGAAAAAATATTTGAAGGATTTAAATGAAAACATGAACATAATAAGCAGATAAATGGAAGACATATATAAAAGAACAAAATGTAACTTTTAGAACTGAAAAATACAGTATTTAATATGAAAAATGTACTGAATTGACTTAAATGGCCAATTAGACACTAGAACAGAAAAGATCAGTGAACTTAAAGATATAGCAATAGAAATTATTAAAATTGAACTCTCTCCAAAAAAAAAAATACAAAAACAATGGCTAAAATTTTTCAGATGTCATGAAATCTATAAATCTATAGATTAAAGCACAATTAACCTCAACCAAGATAAACAAAAGAAAACCACTTCAAGGCACATCACTATCAAATTGTTTAAAGTCAGTGATAAAGATTAAAAATGTAAAAGAATTAGAAAAAATCAAACAACCCTATCAAAAAGTGGGCAAAGGACATGAATAGAAACTTTTCAAAAGAAGACAGAATAATGACCAAAAAACATATGAAAAAATG
>CAUYSK010072639.1:0-71148 GCA_963575035.1 Avahi laniger | reverse complement strand
AACGGGACTTATTCATCTGATGAAAATATTAATCCTAACCTCAGTTGGGGATTGAATTAACACGATCTTTCTCCAGTTAGGGTGTACAGAATCTTGGGAGAGTTAGGGAGGATTGGAAGTCACCAGACAAGTGTGGCTCATCTTCCTGAAGCGCCACTTCACTAGCAAGCATGCAGGAAATAATCTTTCCTGTTAGCAGTAAGATGAACTCTGCAAGTGTGGGTAGAATAAAAGTTTTCACATGGATTTCCAGATAGGCTTAAAAATGACCCCCGATTCTCGTGTCCCACCCCAGACTCCCCGTGTCTGAATTTGTTCTTCCCGGCTATGGGGCACTTACGGTTTCTAAAGCACTTCCCTTATTAAACACTGGGATACACTCACATTTGTTGGCATCTCTGATTTCAAGGAATAATGGGAAAGGTAACTTGAGTAAGTGAACAGTCTGTTTTTACAATATGTGTGGGTTTAGCACTTCGAGTGATAGACACAGAAATGAGAAAAATCTGAGGATGTTTCCAAGTAAATTCTTCACTGAATGTGCTTGAATACATAGTTAAGGGTCTGCATTTAGCACCAGCCGCGACTTCCCAGATGTCCAACGTTTCCGTATCTAATCATATTCTTTGGATAAAGTCAGTCTTCGCAATAAATGCAAGGCTTAACTTCAAGCCAAAACCATATAAAAATTATCACAAATTTCCTATTTTTAAGTCTTAATTGATATAATTTATTATTTATAACACAGTACATGTTATTTTGTGTATTACAATAATTCAGAGATTATCATAATACATAATTCTTTAGTTCATGCATTCGAAGAGTCAGGGACACAGCAGACCACAGTTTTATTGCCTAAGATTTTTTTAAAGTTTTATGTAACGACAGATTTTATATGATCACATACATCATCCCTTAGTGGCCTGGCCTCACCAGTTGTAGAGGACTGAGGCCACATCTTCCCATTGTTCTCCGCTTGTCATCACTTCCTGGCCTTGGCCTCCTAGCAGGCATTTGCACACCAGCGAAAAACAGCAGTTAGCATATTAATAACAATCCCCTTCACGTGCCTGTTTGGTGAATGTGTCTTAATAGTCATCGGTCATGAAATTATATTTAAAAAATCAATAACTTCATGACAGTTTTTTTACTCTAATCTCATGAGCTGAGAATAAAAGACTTTTCCTAGAGATAGAGGAATAAATTCCATACACATAAGACCCATAGCAAGTAAGCGAATTTGACAGATTCTACAAAACTAGGAGATTTTTCTACCATTTATGGACAGTTGCTTCGAAATGGAAGGAAGTGTTTAACTCTTAGTGCCTGTTCCACATTGATGGGTTGCATTTTGGAGTAAACTAGCTAATTGGGACATTTACCTTTTCCATAGTTGTGTGTGTGTGTGTGTGTGTGTGTGTGTGTGTGTGCAGTTGCCACAAACAAAACCTTCAAGCTAATTTTTACTGGTCATACGGATACGTACTTTAAGATGTTTGGAGACCGTATTTTGTGGTCAACCATTGGGACATACCTCATCAGTATTAGGGTGCACTTAGCAGGGCCTTTGAGCAAAATATTTGAAATGGGCGCTATTTCAGAAAACTTGGACTCATGGTCTCCGACCCCCACACACCCTCATTATGATTTCTTCATCCTTTTCTACCCATTCTCAACCTGCCCGTGTTTGTTTTACCTCCTCCCGCCCATCTGCCTGGATTTCTCCAGAACAATGACAGCAAGCACGCTGCAGTGGATTCGGGGAGGAAAGGGCACTTTGTGGGAAAAGTCCATAGCTCTTAGTGCAGAGGGAGGGTTAGGAGACACACCAGATACTGTGTGTCACCAAAATTGCTGTGAAGATTCACAGTGCTACCCAGGAGGCAGAAGCGAGGCCAGTTTGGTTCTAAAGATGACCCCGGAGAACTTTAAGGACCTGTCCCTTCCACATGGCTGTCGGGTGGAGGTGGGAACACAAACGACATTGGCAACTCCACTGAGTTATGGAGGATCTGCTTTTTATCCTGAACCACTCAAGCATTGTTGCCTAGCAAAGAAGTTCTTGAAGGCGCTGTTGTAGTTCTTGTTGAAAGCCGTGTAGATCAGAGGGTTAAAAAAGGAGTTGGAGTAGCCGAGCCAGAGGAAGATGCTTTTCCAGATGACGGGGATGTCGCGGGACACGAGGGGACTGAGCAGCTCCGTGATGAAGAAGGGGGCCCAGCAGAGCACGAACACTCCGATGAGGATGCCCACCATGAGCGCGGCTCTCCGCTCCTTCTGCTCCCGCCACGTGTCCCCCTCTGTCTGGAAGGTGACGGCGTGGCGGACGGTGAACACCATCCCAGGCTGCTGAGCACCGTCCTTCACCTGTGAAGGGGAAGCAGGAGCCATGCGAGCTGCCACCTTTACACCTGCCAGGGGCAGCCGGGGCGCCTAGAGGAAGGTCCTTGACTTTAAGGTGCGGGAACCCGACACCCGTGGCACCTGCCCTGGAATACGGAAACGAGGACAGAGCCAGGGCTTTGCTATGTCTCAGAAACAGGAGGAACAGGTGTGTTGAAACGGATGGGAGAGGATGGGTCCCCTGCCTTTTCAAGGGAGGGAACTACAGAAACGAAGGCCATGTGAGCTGCGTGGCTTAGGGGCAAAGGAACACGAGCAATCAGAGGGCACTAAATCCCTACCAAGCCCCCGTGTGCTCAGGGCCACATCTTCTAACACCTTTCTGGACTCATGTAAGTCCCCTCTAAAATGTTAGCATTTTCTAGAACTTTTCTTCTGGTGTAAGGTTTCTACTGCTGTGTTTCCTAACCCACCCTACTGTTTGGGACAGTCCCCTGGCCAGGAAATTTCTCTGGGATTATTCTGTGTCTTCTGCCCATATTTATGGGAAACAGATTCCAAACTCTCAGAATCTCTCCACTCTCCCACGTCCTCCACGGGGCAGCTCGTGCAGAACGGGCTCTCCCGTTGCTCTCAGGACATGGAATTCCTGGCAGAGGGAGCTCTTCCTCCATCCAGCCCTATTTTTAGCTCTTAGGAGAACAGAAATAATGAGTTAATGATGATGAGGTAGCCTAAATATAAAGAAATCACAATGGCTGAATTTACCGAGTTAACAAATTTATCGATCCAACCAAAAGATGGGACATTTACTGGGTCAATCAGTCATTCTTGGGTAGGTGACCCTGACTGCCTGACATTAAATAGTATCCTTCCCTAACTCTAGCAGACTGTGACTCTGGCACATTTTAAAAGGAGAATTACACAGCTTGTTCTCAAACGGGACATAATCTTTTAGGCAATGGACGAGGTTGGAAGGTCCATCTGGTTAATCGAACCCACTTAACCAGTTCTTGGCTACATCTATAAAGTGGAGACAAAAAAATTGACTTATTATCATATAAAGAAACAGGTAGCAAAAAGAACACTATGATTAAAGTAATGTTAGCTGATGTATAAATTATCAACTTTGTACGATAGCGTTGCTTCATTTATTTGCAAAACAGTAAAACATCTAGTATTGTACAATTAAAAAGACAATAAACATTGAAACAAATAGTCCATAGTACTGTAACCCTTAAAAACACATACGAAATAAAAAGTGCAAATCCCTCTTTGTGTACCCCACTCTCACTGCCAGATGGAACCTGAGTGCGTTTCTGATTTGTTAAAGCATACCTGGGAATGCGTTTCAGGGAATTCATTTATGGAAATCCAAATAATACTTAGCTTCATTTTTCAGCATCAAGGACAGAGGGAGAGCTACCAATTTCCTTAGTAGAACTCAAACCCAAAATAACGTCATAGAAAACATTTTCCCACTGTCCCAAGATGGCAAGGGAACGAGAATTCTGGCTGTACTTTTCAAGCCTCGGGAAATTCTCCTCCCTCTTGGCATTTTTTCATGGGGGACACTGGAGATGCTGGTGACACCTGTCACACCGTGGACACTCGTCACCTGGTGATGGTGAAGCTGGTGATGCTAGTGACACTTAAGGCTCACTTTGATTTAGGAATTTTTTATAGTTTAGTCATAGAATCCCAAGTTTGTCAGAACAGCACATATTTCTTTTACCTTGTGAAATGTTGATCATTTTACTGGGCCGTTTCTTGGTGCCACATTTAGCGCCAACTCACTTGACACGAGGAGTGACGTTGAGTTAAAGCACTGCCTCTGGGACAGCAGAGGCTGCAGCTGTTAGGAGGATGGTGGTTGTTTGTGGACTTCAGGTTTCTGAAGCCCTCAAAAAGCAGATTCGTGGGCTCTTTCTGTGGCTGTCTGACCTGAGGACTTCAGGTTTCTGATGCCCTCAAAAGGCAGATTCGTGGGCTCTTTCTGTGGCTGTCTGACCTGAGGACTTCAGGTTTCTGATGCCCTCAAATGGTAGATGTGTGGGCTCTTTCTGTGGACTCCATGGCCCTTTGCTATCTGCTAATCAGTGACCACAATGAAGCACTTGAGGCTGGGGAACAGAGCACTATTCATTACTATAATACTCAAAGTGCTCATTAGCAGATTCACAGAAAGAGAAGGAACAGGGTTTAAAAAAAAGTGAACATTCAAGCCAAATTAGAGTTTTCCTAATAATCTCTGAAATGCATTTAAAGCACATGCTCACAATTTAAGATTCATATATAAAAATATTTCTAAGTGAACATTTACCCTCATCTCCCCCAATAAACAAGTTCTCTGGGGACAGGTACCTATGTGTTATACCTTTTGTTCTTCCAGAATGATTATGTGCTAAAAAATTATTTACTGAACAGTCATAAATCTGACATGTTCTTACATTTCCTCCAACTATTCTGCTCTGCCTCCTCATTAGTATCACAGATAATCAATAGGCTACCATCAATAGTGGGCATTGAAGTTAAGGAATGGAAACTCCCACCTTGAAAGTATGGTTCCAGGTGATTTGCAAGTTGGACCACGATGGTCACCAGAGCCCAGTGGAAGAGCCAGGATGCTCAAGCTAGAAATGTCCTCACCCATCAAGGAAGGCTCCACAGGGTAGGAATAAAAGTGTTCCCAGAAACTTAGGAAAAGATTGCTTATTCTGTAGCTACAATAACAAGGAGCCTTGTTACTTATTTAAACCTCTTCAGTTGATCAAGGACAATGCAATTCTGTGAATACACATTTGCGAACCAACTAATCAGTGTCAAACCTCACTTCTGAAAATCAGCCAATCAGGGGCAGATTCATCCCAATAAACACGCCCCTGAGCATCCACCAATTAATGGCAGTCTCACCTGAGTATGATGATGTCAGCTCACTGCTCCTCTGAACATGCTCCAGTCCCCACACTCCCTGACGCCCTGATCCCCGTAGATGATCCGCATCCTGCTCTCCTCTGGGGGACTGTGCCTGACAAGCACAGCTTTCTCTTGCTATTCTGAGTCATATTCAGCTCTGTCTTTTTATCTCAGACACTCAGTACTGACTGTGTCACCCTTGGACAGTTCTGCAGGTTCCACTGAGATCTTCAGAAGACCCACCATGGGGCCCTTGGACCACAGGTGCATTCGCTGGGCCCCAAATTCCAGTCGCCCTTTGGCTCTGCAGCTAAGGCATCAGTATCGACAATGATTTGAGCTCTGACTAGTTCCACCGGGCTGTTATTGCTCAATGCATTTTGTTATCCTAGGATTTGGACAAGCATGTCCTTGTACAAGGTCGTTAGGCTGAGGTCTTTGTATCAAGTAACTAGATGTTTGATTGAGAGGTCTACCATTAGGTAACTGACTTAGATCTTTGCATAAGGCTTCAGACCTCTCGTCCTGGAGGTGTGCCATGTGGCAAATGTTATCGTGCCATTAAACTGCCTAGTCCACTGTCGCTTGCTTTGCCTTTGCTGTTCCTTGTCTCTCTCTCTCTATATATATAAAGTCTAATTGCACAGGTTTTTGTTCTGTCTGGAATGACTTTTTCTGTTGACTATAAAGAGGATTGTTCTATAAGGCACAGGCTTGATAAGCTTCCAATGCAATGCAAGCCAGACCTGAGGGTGATGATCTGAGGACCACTCAAATCAGTGACCGATTCGGGAAAAAGCAGCTGATCGATCTTTGCTTTGGGCCCCCTACAAAATCTTCATGAGGGTACCCTGACTTGTCAGTTTGTGAAAGTATGTCACTTTGTTTCATTTGCATCCAGTTTAATGATTGCTAGGGTAGCGGTTGTATGGCACCTTCTCAGGCTCTGATCCAGGACCCTAAGACACTATTCACAAGCACAAACTATTGACCGGCCAACCCTTGTCACCTCTCTCTTATGTGCCATGGTTTGTCTATGTCAAAGTCTCAATCTTCTCCTTTAAGAACGTCTATTTTCTGCTTAAAAATTCTTTATAATCCTAACTCTTGTACTTTTCTTCATAAATGCCAACATTTTTTTTACTTAAGATGAAACTTCTGACAAATCAAAATCAATAAATTAACATATTTAAGAGAAGCTCTAGAAAAATTAGGAGATAAACATCAAACAGTTGAAAGTCAGCTTCTTTAACTGGTATTTTGAGGCCTTAAAATAAAATTCTATTAATAACTCTAAGATCATCTCAAAGATTTTGTAACCTTCCAAAACCTACCCTCCTTGCATATTTCTACCTTGTATACTTCCATTCAGCTTTACCTGACCTCTTAAAGCCTAAATGAACTACCCTCTCTCTAGGGTTTTCTTGGGAAAAACACAATCACGTTATAAAATTTGTAGACAAAAAGTTAGATTTACAGAATTTAAATTAAAACCCCAGTCTAGAGATATGGTAAAAGCTATAATAAAGAATTTTTCCTAAACTCCAGGGAGAAGGGCAAAAAAAAAAAAAAGTTATAAAATTTAGAATTTTTAGGGTATCAAACAAAATTCTTATTGTCTTAGACTACAGATCTGTACCAACTCGTTAAATTAACTGAAATCCCCTCAGATGGGGAAAAATGTTTAAAAGCAGAAGGGTAGAAAAGGGAAGACTTATATAATCCAGCTGTGAAAATTTACATATAAAAATAGAAAATACATTACATAAGGCAATTTCAGAAGCCTTTCTTTTAAGGGAAGGTTGAATAAAGGTTCAAAATGGTAAACTAAATAAAGGTAGGAAATAGGATTCAGAAAACTTGCAAGCAGCATTCTGCTAGAAACCCAACTGCTGAAGTATGGTTTTATTCTGTCCTCCTATAAATGGGCTTAAACTTGAATTAGGAAATTTAATAAGACAAAATAAACTGAAAGGTGAAATTGCCAGTTCAGAAAATGTCCAGTAAGGGGCTAGACAATTGCATGTAGCCTTAAAAAGTAGATGCTGGAAATCAGTATGGGACGTGCTCTCTAGACAAAACATCCGTAAGGGCCTCTGGTCTCCAAGGTTAAGGAGCCCACCTGGGTGAGGGTCCCCTACACACGCTGCTGGGAGAAGGAGCCCTGGAAGAATCAGAGTTCCTGATTTCCTCAAAACCAGAACTACAACAATATAAAATCCGTCTAATAAAGTCACTCCAAGCAAGACAGCATCACCCAACAATTCCCTGTCCTCCTAACCTTTCAAGCAGAATTGTCTTGACTACAGACACGCAACCATGCAGCTGTCTTGTTTACACGGGTGCCGCCGTGACTGCCGGCAGCCCTGCCGCTGTACAGCAACACATCATTCAGTGTAAGATGTTAAAGTTGTCTGAAAAGAAAAAAATCAAATTGACTTGTAACAAATTAAAAAATTTTCTTTAATAGAATGATTGGTTGCACCAGATGGCAAAACACGATAATGAGAGACAAATTTGTGGCTCTATAGTAAATTTCTAAAAGGCTTGAGGGAAAGTGAACTTTATTTAATGGAATAATTCAAGTAGTGAGAATCTTTAACAATCCCACGTGACACCTTATAGCTGATATTTCAGGATCATTATTCAAGGAATACTTCTTTAATCTCTGCGACACACCTACAAATTTAACAGGTGGGCTCTTCTTCCGGGCAAAACGTCCTGCAGCCCTTACGCGTGATAGGAATGTAGCTCGTCTGGGCGTGAGGACACCTATGCAGGGTATAATTCAAGACATTACGAAAGAAATGGGGATGGTACCAGAATCCCTGTGAACAAGAAACTCCACAAACAGAAAATTTAATTAGAATAGAATGCCAAGAGTTCAGATTGATTCTTCCTAGGTTATCATGAACTTTTCTTTTTATACGAATATAAAAATGCGGGGCCACGACTAGGTGGGTAATGGGACCGCACGGCACCTGCCAAAGAAGAGAGCCTACTTAAGCCCACCACTTAACTCAGTAACCAAGGCTTCTCCTCCCCGCCTCCGAGAAATCACAGGCATCAACTCGATTAGCCAAAACGTCCTCAGAGCAACTTACATTAGGCCTTTCAATCTCATGTTGCCACATGTAATAAATCCCAATTGCTAACTGAAATTACCCAACATTTTTCCACTAGTTGGTTAATAATGATTCCTTGTTGCTTTCTTCTTCTCTTGTACCATCCACTGGGGTAACACTCAGAACCCAGCCATTGTATAATCCTTAGCCAATGAAGGAAAATCTCATAACTGAGTTCCTGTAACTGAAGTGTCCTTGCCTCAAACAGAGCTTTGATACTCTAGTACCAAATTCCAACTTAATATTGTTTGTTGATGGGTATTATATTATGAAAATAAAAAGGACAATACCAGCTTTGATGTATAATAAGTAGTCTAGTCTTTCTCATAAAATCCAATTTCTTGCTAGAAGCCAAGTTTTGTAATGACTGGGCTATGGCCCTTTCCAGGGGATAACAAATTGCAAAAATAAAAGAGAAGGTATGTAAACTAATAACTGGTATACTTTCAGAATAATTCACTTATTTAACATGCAATAGACACATCTACTTCAGGTACTCTAAAATGAACAAATGTGAATTACTTGATGTTACCTAAAATTATTCTGACCTGAGTTCCTCCAGAGAACCTCCAGTAGAAGCAGGGACATTAACTGCTAAACCAGGAAACTTGGAACAAGCCGATGACCACATGAATTAGTGACATGTAGACAATGTACCCACAGGTTCACTAAAGTGGATCATGTCTTCTATACTGTTCCTGTGTTCTTCATCCAGTGCTGAAATCAAGCTTCTCTAAGTCAACCCAGAAGAAAGGTTAATATTTCAATAGGCCATCCCAAGATGACTCTCCAATGCCCTCAGTGGACTATATCTCCTCACCCGGAGCCCAAAGGGATAAACTCTCAGGGAAAAGTCTCCTGAGGATAGCAGCTCCATCCATAGGAAGTAGATAATCAAATGTTTTCCTTTAAAAAAAAAAACGTTTTCATAGTAAATAATGACTACATTGGCTGATGTAGCAAATTAGACAGCCTGAACTCTCAGGCCCAACAATTAACACAAATAGTCATGACAGAATGGGCTTAAATTTTCTTTTGGTCAACCATAGAGGGGTCTACCCCATAGCTAACACTTCATGTCGTACTTGGATTAAGACAAAGGTAAAACAATCTATATTTAAGCTAGGATAAAAAGGATCATAGCTAACTAAGAAAGCCCTTCTAGGGAAACTTTGGGACTTGCTTTCTTGATCAGAGCTGGGAAATCTTGGGTCATAACTTGGGATATCAACCAGTCCCTTCTTAAAATACTTCTAGTTATATTTGTTTATCTCATGGCTGTTTGGTGCCTGTTGTCCAGAACCTCACACACTTCTGCATGACACTGTCCTGACAGATGATTCAAGAAATGCTTTCAAAACAGGAAAAAATCCCATTGATTCATATGCAATCTGACCATCAGATGTTCATGGATGAAACTTCATCTTTAGGAAGAGGACCAACAACAGTGTTGAAAATCTGGACAATTTCTGAGGTTTCTCCTGAAGCTGTGGCTGAACTGAGACCAAAAATGGGAGACTGAGAACTAAATGTTCCCACAAACTTAGGGAAAGACAGAGTGTTCTTTAGCCCAGAGCCAGCTGTAAACTTACTGTATCAATCAAAGACAATTTATCTCAATGAAGATGATTTTAAAGCCAACCTGTGGGTGTCAGCTTCTCACTCTGAAACGCAAGCCAGCAGGGGCGAACTCGCTCAGCAAACCTCCTCTGGCGTAGCAGCCAATCAGCGACAGCTGCTCCTACAGACGACGTCATCCGCTCACGCCTCCGCGGTCCACCAATCCCGAGCTCCACACCTCCCAAAATACCATTTAAGATGAGCATTCTGCTCTGCTCAGGGAGACCGTGCGGAGCAGCAGAGCTTTCCCTCCCTCTAGCGAGCAGTTCGTTTCTCTGTGCTCTTTCATCTCAGATCTTTGGTCGTGGGTCATCGTCCTTTGACAAGGACAAGTCTCTTGTGGCCAGTTCCCATCTCAGTGTCTGCCGTAGGTTAGAGTTTGCGTGTATTTGAATAAAGCTCAGCAGAAAAAGAAACAAGAAAGAAGTGTTGTGGTTCCACTAGGTAATGCAACTAAATGGTGATGGAACTGAATTTAGAAACTTTCACACCCACTATCACAGAGAAATTGCTTGTAATTAAACCCTTCAACATAACATAAGGACAGAGGCAGCCTCATATTATATGTAGAGCCCTGGATCATTTCAGGTCTTACAGAGCCAAGGGACCCATTTTTTTGAAAGTGATCTGGCAGAGAGAGAGAGAGGGAATAAAGCAATGTGTGTGTGCATGTGCTGTGTGTGTGTGTGTGTGTGTGTATATATACACACACACACACATATATATATATATAAGCACAGATGTTATAGTGCTTTGCTTCTGCTATCTCCAAAGCAGAGAAATGAGAGATCCCTTCATCCTTTTACAATAAACCCTGAGACAGAATTCTAATTATTTTCCCCCTTTTAAGGCTGTGTTTAGTATTGATTGGAGACTGTGTTTGCTTAGATAAGTATCCTGGCAAAAGGGGATTAATGTAGGGAGAGGCCTTGAAGGTGGCCAGTCCTCTTGTTCCTGACCTGGAATTTGCATGGAATTTGTGTGGATGTTTGCACACATGGAGCATGGCTCTGGACAGTTTGGTGGAAGTGTCAGGGTTCTTAACCATCAGCACTCCTTGACCAGTTTAGAAATCTAATAGATTAGAGCCTCCCAAATTCAGTACTATTGACATTTTGGTCTCAACAATTCTGGGTGGTGAGAGCTGTCCTGTGCAGTCGGCAATGCTTGGCAGGATTGCTGACCTCTACACACTAGATGCCGTAAGCACCCCATTTCCCAGTCTTGATAATCAGAAATGTCTCCAGACATTCCAGATGTTTCCTCAGGGGCACTATCACTCAATATCAGCTGAGAACTGCTGTTCTAGATTAAAGGACAGGTAGCCCCGACTCCTTTTTTCTTCTTTCTTCTAGAACGATGCCTTCCCCCCTTCTTTTCCTAGCTATGTCTCTGGTCCCTCTAAGCTTGAATGACTGGGTGTGGTAAGAATTATTAATAGCTACTGACTCCAGAAAACACATGCAAAGCTCATGACAAGTGTCCACTCCTCTCACTAGACCAAACTCTTCATGGACAAAGACAGTGTCTTTATCATTCTTTTACCTCTTGCACCAAGCCCATAATATGCACTCAGGCTGCTTAATTGAACTTAATTTGTTATCTCAGAGTGAGTAGCAGAAGATGGGGATTGTGTCAATTTCTGGTTTAGCTTAAATATGGGAAGTAGGTTCAAGGACTCATCGTTGTCAATCAGGAGGGGGAGGTGTCTACACATCTAATGTTTTCAGCTCTTACGTAGTTTCAGGACCCCGAGTCATTGGATCAGATTATTAAGAGTTAACAGAAAGCAGGAACGTGTGGATGGGGAGAGGATGAGCAAAAGCCCTCATTGTTGCTGTCATGGTTGCGGTATGTTAAATGCCACTTGCAGAGAGCTGGGAATTGCCTTCCCAGGATTTTTCATTTCCTCCTGTAACTTACCCACGTTCAGGAAGATAACAAACGCAGGCTCTGGGACTAGTGTCAACAACATCTTTAATCTTACATTAGGAGGGAGAATGCTGCAGAATGATAGTAACCTAGGTGATACCACATTTTGCAAAAATCAGTTGCTATTTTGCAAAGAAAAAAGGGGCTGGGATGAAACACTAAGCTGCTTTGCCTAATGCATGGCAGTCTTCCCTTCAGATCACACTACTGTCCCTCCCTCCCTTCCTCCCTGAACACCCCCACTCTAAGTGCACGAAGCTGCAATTTTTTCAGTGTGCTGATTCAGTGTACCCCAGAGACCAACTTATCCAGACATCCTAAAGGGTGCTATAGATCCATACAATTTTGGAACCAAAGGGAACTCTGCAGAATTATGTAATCCAAACCCCTCATTTTATGTATAAAGAAAGAACCCATCAGGGATGGCAAATAAGAAAAAGAGAGAGATGGCAAATGACATGGTTAGCTCTGTGACAGGAAACGTCAGAGCAAAGTAAGTTTCTGACGCTTTCTTTCTCTCTCCCAGCTTACTACACCCCAAACCAAAAAGTTCCGCTTTCTACAAAGCAGGGGGTGGGGAGGACGTACCGGGGACAGTGCCCACACAAATGCAAGTAAAGTATTTTTAAGGATCGCTCCAACACCCACCTCCACAGCGTCAGATAAGGGTAAGACGCTGTTGGTCTTCCTGGAGCCCACGTGGAACTTGGCGGCCTTGTAGATCTTCCAGTACACGAATAGCACTACACAGAGCGGCAGGTAGAAGGCGCCCACGGTGGAGAACACGGTATAGGAGGGCTCGCGGCTAACCTGGCACTCCTCGCTGCCCTCCGTGTAAGTCTCCCCCCAGCCGAACAGCAGCGGAGCTAGAGAGATGACAGCAGAGAGCACCCAGGTGAGCGCTATCATAATGTTGGATACACACTTGCGCGTGCGGAGCGTGTATTCCAGGTGCCGCGTAATGGACCAGTAGCGGTCCAGGGCTATGGCTGTCACGTTCCAGATGCTTGCTGTGCAGCAGAGAACGTCGCACGCGATCCACACCTGGCAGAGCCGCCTGCCCAGCTGCCAGCGGCGCCCGGACATCTCGTGCACCAGACTCAGCGGCATGACCAGCGCGGCCACCAGCACGTCCGAGATGGCCATTGATGCCACCAGGTTGTGCGGCACGCGGTGAAAGGTGCGCACGCGGAGGATGGTCGCCAGCACAAGCAGGTTCCAGGCGAATGTCGCGGCCACTAGGAAGCCCAACAAGGTCAGAACAAGCACCCTGAAGACGGAGAGCAGGGGCGCGCTGGGGCGCAGGCCGTCTGTGCTGAGGCTATGGTTGGTCTCCAAAGGAGAGAGGGTCGAGAGGGAAAAGGAGGTCAGGTTCACAGGCAAATCCATCTCTGGGTCAGGAGACGGGCCCAGGGTGCTTTGCAGAAGGGGCGTTCCGGAAAACTTAAGGTGATCAGTGCATTCAAAGCCAATCCGGATGTTTGCAACCTCTGGCCAGGGATGAGGTTTCTGGAAAATGCCTGTGAATTTGGCCCGGAGGGTGGCGAAGAGAAGGGCGCGGGCTGCAAGCGGCAGGTCTGAAGCCCTCAGGGGCTAGGGAAGCAGAGGCAAGGGGCTGTTTCGCAGCCAGGGCTCGCCTAAGCTCTCACACACCCAGGGCTCCTCACTGGGCAGAAACGGCTGTCTGGCCTCTTAGAGCGGAGCATCTCCCAGGTCGGGGAGAAGCTGGGCGCTTGGGAATGCCCGGAGAGGGGCTGGTGCGTCAGAGCAATAGCTCTCGGTGCATTGCCTCCCTGCCCGCCCGGCTCTCCAGGCAGCAGGCTGCAGTCTCAACTCCGTGTGGAGGAACCCAATTTTGGGGACCTGTCGTGTCCTCTGCCCCGTTCCCCTCCCCACCCCATCTGAGGCTGCGGCTTGGAGAAGGAAGGCTGGCGCGCCCACCCAGACCTTCCTTATCAAAGTGGGGATCCAGCCCTACGTAAGACGTCAGCGGATAAGACCATCTCTCCCCGCCTCCCGGCTCCCGGCGCGCGCAGCTCTGGCGCTCTCTGTGGTGGTGGCGAGCTCGCCTCCCTCCCGGCTCCAGCAGGTCCCTGCGCTCGGCTCGGTCTGTGCGGCCCCACGCCTGTTCCCACCTGAGCGAGGAGCTTGGCGCTGTCCGTGGTGATGTCGCGATTGTCCGATTGTCTCCCTCCTGGCTCCAGCGGGCAGTCCCTGTGCTCAGCTCCGGCTCCTGCGCTCCGTCCCTGCCCTTGGCTCCTGCACTTGGCTTCTGCGCTCGGCTCTATCCGTGCGGCACCCCTCGCCCCCACCCCGCCTGTCCCCACCTGAGCTCCTTGGCGCTGTCCGTGGTGTCAAGCTCGCCTCCCTCCTCGCTCTAGTGCGCCTCGGTCCGTGCCGCTCCCGCCTGTCCCCACCTGAGCACGGAGCTTGGCGCTGTCCGTGGTTATGTCGAGATCGCCTCCCTCCTGGCTCCAGCGTGCAGTGCTCGGCTCCGGCTCCTGCTCTCGGTCCCTGCGCTCCGCTCTATCTGTGCGGCCCCGCGCCTGTCCCCACCTGAGCGCGGGGCTTGGCGGTGTCCGTGGTGCTGTCGCTCTTGCCCGAGATGGGTTGCCCGCGTGGAACAAGGTGACCAGTGAACTTTCCTTGAAACATTCCTCTAGCCATCCCCCACACTCGTCACTTTAGGGGTGGTCTGGAGACTTGGAGCGGTCTCTCAGCTTCTCCCAGGTGTGTGTTTGCCTTCACGTAAGAGTTCAGAGTTAGGAGTCTAAGAGAGTTGCACTGGCTTTTCATTTCCGGAAGATTTCAGCACGCGACTGCTTCCTTCTTACACAACTGCGTGGTTTTCCCTGAAGCAGAGAAGGCAAGAGAGCAGTTACTGCTGCTTTAGAGACTGCTGAGGTCCCGGAGCCAGAACGTTTCACCTCTTTCCTCGGAGTCGGGCAGAAGCCGGCTGCCGCCTGAGTGCACTCCGCTCAGTTTGCTTCCCGTGAAGGAAAAAGCTGGACACAGGTTGTTACAAAAGCTCCTCTCGCTCATTTAACTCTTGCCTACGCAGACACAAAACAACCAGGAACACATCCGCGGTGACAGAGAGAATATCAGAACCTCCTACCCGGAAGTTGTGATTGAAGGCACCTCGGAAAGAGACATGATATAGTGATGCAAAATAAGTTGAAATAAGAAAAATAGTATAACAAAAATGTGCTTTTAATCTGTATGCTTATTGTATTAATGATCAGGATTTCTCAATAGTTGCGAGCTAATCCTTGGTTTCAGTCCACTCAGGATGCCGGAACAAAATACCATAGACTGGGTGGCTGAACCACAGAAATTTGTTTTCTCCATCTCTCTCAGTTATGGCAATGATTTGTAGGTCGGAAGTCCGAGATGAGAGCGCCAGCGTGGTCGGGTTCTGGCGGACTCCGCCTCTGGTTTGCAGACAGCCTCCCCTGCCCGCGTCCTCGGTGGCAGCCCATTGGAGTGGGGCCCTGCCCTCACGGACTCCAACCTTGACACCTCCTAAGCACCCTATCCCCAGGTACACTGGGGATTAGGGCTTCAACACGTGAATTTGGGGGAGACACAATTCCATCCACAGCAGCCCTGAAAGACCAGTCACTGTTCTCAGAAACGGTAAGGGAAAAATCAAAGCAACTCACAGAATTCTTGGTTATTCCTGACCAACTTTTCCAAAGGTGATAGAATATAGGAATAGCCAGAAGGGTCGTTCCTAATGTTTACCTTCTCCATGTTCATAACAATGGTCAGAAAAATCCAGGCTTGTTGTTTCATCAAGAAGAAAACAGAAATATATTACAGATAGAATGGCTAGTATGCATGCAGGCCACAAGCTAAGGGACAGTGTTCCACACGCTTTTTTTAGATTCCTTGCCCTTATTTATTATACATATAAAAAGTCTATTTTCTTGTCCATTTTATCTACATGAAAGTAGATAGCAACTGTTTATCACAATATGCTGAAAACTAAAGAATGTGGGTGCCACTATCAGCAGAGGGAAAACCCTCCTCTTCATTCAGGATGCTGTAAGAACCACACACATCCTGTGCCTAAGAATAAGTGTGCTAGCGACGATTGAGATTAAATATTGGCAAAGTACATCTTTCTCTTTTTCAACGGATAAAAAGAAACAAATAGAAGCTATTATCAGCCCAAACCTGCACAGATTGCCTTACACACACTCGATGCACAGGTGCCCGGTTTGGAGATCATTAACTATACATTATTCCCTGGGTCCAGCAGGTCCGTGGGACAATACGCATGGGCAGTAGCCCCCATTCAGAGCAGTCCCCAGGGCAATAAGTAACCTGCTGCATTCTCTCGGCTTGAGCTGATAATCAGACCCGAATTCCATGCCTTCCTGAATCTGCAAAACTGTTTTTGGACTACATGAACTGGTTGAACTGTACAGTCCGTAGGCAATCCATCAGTCTGGATAATTAATTTCCCTGGTCATAAAACTTATTATTGTTGCTTTCTTATCACACCCATCAAAAATCCTAAAATTTATCAGGCTCCCATAAATATTTGCTGAAAGAACGAAATCATAAAAAAATTATCTCCTCAGTAAACTACTGCTTTTTGGTATTAAATACAGGCACAACTAAGGCTATCGGAGTGGAAGCATGGGAATACATAAATTAAGTTAATCCTCCCCCGCCCCATTGAAAGCTCAGAGTGATCTATACTTTTAAAAAAAAAAGCATCATTACTCTAATGAAGGCAAAATATTAGGAATGGGTAGATGTTAAGTTGTTATTGAAGTCGTACAGAAATAAAACTAGGACATGGTTATGGAAACTGCACCTGTAGTGACAACATGATGCTTCTGTCATGATTATTGCAACAAGTGACAAGATCAGAGTGGCAGCCAGGAGAAGCCAGTTTATAGAGAGCAGTGGAGGCAACAAATAAGTGGCCCTAGAGGCTAGATAGATGGGCAGGTAGCTTAATTTATGCACTCAAAGCAAATCAAGGATGGATGATTAGAAGACTGACAATAGTTAATAATAATTCAAAAAAAGCTGCGATCCCCTAGCCAGTTATCAGACCTGAACCGTTTCTTAGGCCCAGAACCCACTGGCTGAAGGAGAGGCCGGTGCTGATGGTGACGGATCCTGCAACACAGCAGCAGGTGTGTTCAGGACAAATGTCCACAGTGCTTACCCACAAGTGCCTACAGCCATGTCCACAGGTAACTGCACACTGGGAAGAGAAAATAGACCTTTTGAGGACAGTGGACACAGAGTCTGAACTGACATTGACATTCGGGAACCCAAAATCCCACGATGGTGATGATTAGAGGTCAGCTGACAAAGAGAGACCAGCCTCGGTCCAGCTTGTGGTGGACACGCTGGGTCAGCGGAACCCCAGAGGTTACCTCTTCACTTCCCCAGGGTGTAAGTTGGAATGCACATCGTGGCAGTGGCAGGAGCCCACGCCGGGTCCTCGGCCTGTGGGTGAAAGCTGTGCTAATAGGGAAGGCCAAGAGGAAGTCCCCAAAACTTCTCTCCCAACCTGGCAGCCAAGACAGTAAATAACAGCAAGACAGCTGGGGGGGAATCTGAGGGCAAAAGGCAGAGCTTATTGCCTCCCTGTCTCGTCTGCGTGTAATTCACCAGCTGGGCCATGCAACTGCTGGGTTGTGGCAGATGACAGTGATCTCCCAAGAGCTTAACCAACTGCCAGCCACGGTTGTATTGGCTGTGCAGGACCGACTGCGTATTTGCTCAAGGGGAGCAACACAGCTTTCTGTACGTGGCGTGCAGTCACTCATCTGGCCACCGAGTTCTTTTCCTTTCTTAGCAGAAAGGAGAATCAAAGTAGTTTAAGCTCACTTGGAGCAGACAGTGGCAAGCATATATGTTCTTACTCCATTGAGTTAGCTTTCTAGGAAAACTGGGCTGTGTTAACTTTCCCTCTCAGAAAGTCATCTGAAGGATCTGGGATTACGTAGGTCAATGGTTTTCAAAGTGTGGTCCATGAACCTCTTGAGGCCCCCAGCCCCTTTAAGTGGGTCTGCAAAGTCAAACCTATTTTTATAATAATATCAAAATATTGTTTGCCTTCTTCACTGTGCTGACATTTACACTGATGCGCAAAAGTGATGCCGAGTGAACCCGCGGACACCTGCGAACGCAGCGCGGCAGTGCACGGACTGTAGCAGTAGTCACCTGCGCTCTCCACTGCCGCGCTCACCGAGAGGAGCACGGCCCGCTCCGCTTAAGAATGATCCCGAGGAAGCAATCAAGTTATTAATTATATTAAATCTTAACCTTCGAATGTACATTTTTTTAATCGTCTGCACAACAAATTAGCATGCAAACAGCGTTTCTGATACTCCCTGAAATAAGATGCTTATCTTCGGAAAGCGCTTGTGTGATTGTTCACTTTGCGAGCTGAAATGCTTTTATTTATGAAACACCATTTTTTACTTGAAAGAACTGAGGATGGATAAACTACCATTATCCAGGCTTGGGTATTTGGCAGGTACTTTCTAAATCATGCATGAAGTGAGCCTTCACTTAGAGGAAAACAACTGACAGTATTTGTTGCCCATAATGAAATTTGAGCTTTCCAGTGAAAATTAGAATTTTGAAAAACTCATATTTACCAGTCTGAACTTGACAGCTTCCCAATACTTAAAGACCTTTCTGATGAGTAGTGATATTAGCAAATGAGATTTGTGTGATGCTGTTTTATGAAATGCGTCAGCGTCGGGAAAATGTGGATAACTCAGTGAAGCAATACCATCCGAATGCCCAGCGCATGATGCTGCAGACCAGCGGATTTTAATCTCACAGGTACAAAAAAGTGCAGGCCGTGATTTCCACATTGCCACAGATCTGAAGAAGCTACCACTTGCTGAGTTTTAATATAGCATCACAAATAGCCATAATTATCTGGAAAGAGTATTAAAATACTCCTCCATTTTTCTGCTCTGTATTTGTGTGGGGCTGCATTTTCTTCACAAACTTAAACCAAAATTACATATCACAACAGATGGAATGTAGAAACATACGATATCCAGCTGTCTTGAAGAGATTTGCAAAAATGTTAAACAATTCCACTCACAATTATTTTTGGAAAATAGTTATTTTTCATAAAGATGTGTCATTTATATAAACATGTGATGGGTTTATATTTTTAATAAATGCATAAATGTTTAGAATTTCTCCATGTAAATTTATATTCCAGTAAATATATAGATGTAATGCATGTAAACAAAAGCTCTTTGGGATACTCAATAATTTTAAAGACTATAAAGGGATGCTGAGACCAAAATGTGTGGAAACTGCTGTCGTTAGAACCTCGCATTGCTCTGCCGTGTTGACGTGGAAGATTAATAGGACCGGACAAGCAAGAAGAGAACTTGCAGGTGTCTTAGAGTTCCTGGCAAAGTACGTGTGCTCCAAAGGCTGAGGAATAAACCCACTAAAGATCCAGATGCCCGCTATGTCATTGAAGGTGTTAGGGGTCCAATGGCCTGGGGCATGACAGGACATTCCTTCCCACATAAAAAGAAAAATGTAGAGTGCATCTGGTACTTTCCCCGCCTAAGGAGGAAGCTTGTTTGGCACTTTAGATGCCAGAGGCAACGTATCCCACATATCCCAACCCCAGAAAACACTGCTCTGACGCATGTCGCAGGCGACGTGGAAAGACCACCAGGTCTGGGCGGGGCTGGGAGCAGAAAGCAGGGCCACCAGTGCCGGCTGCAGTAGCAGCAGCACTATTGCTCAGGCCTTAAGATTTGGCAAACTTTATGCTACTAGTAGTACTGGTAATGGGAAAAGACTCCATGCGGATTTTACGACAAGCACCAATAAAAGAGTTGCGGTGTGGACCCCGAGGGCTCTGGGTCAAAGCCAAGCCATCTGCAGCAGAAAACGTGACACCACTTGCAAAGCAGTTTATGGCGAGAAGGGCTCCTGCAGGAACAGCTTCTGAGCACGAGACACTAAGTGACGCCGGAGCAACACACAACCATCACGTCGGGATTTTGGAAGACCCATCCGCAACACTGGGCGGGCCCAGCAGCAAGAGCATGAAACGGAAGCGGTGCCACGCCGGGGGCGCTAGCGAGCCCAGGAGCAGGCAGCTAGGCCACCCTGTCATCTGCCACTGCTGGGCCAGCACCTGCCCCTCAGCCCAGAGCTATGGCTACGCGGCCAGCTGACGCGGTACCAGGAGGGCTGAGCGTGCTTCACAGATAGGCCAGCCCGGCGTCGTGGTGCAAGTCAGAGAAATGACTGCCACTGTCACGGCCCTGCTCTGGGGTGAACTCAGAGCAGAGGCCAGGGGAGGTCCTCCCAACAGCAGAGCTCCACGTGGGGCACCTGGTCATTCAGGCTGTGTGGCCCGAGGTAAGAATGTACACAGACTCACGAGCAGTGGCTGGAGGCGCAAGACTGGGAAGGAGTTATGTGGAGTAGAGCCGTGGGAGGGAGGGAGCGTGCGTGGGTAGAATGGCAGGGGCTCCCTCCCACCAAGCCTGATCTAGTCACTGCTGCTGCCCGGTGTCCAGCCTGCCAAGAACAGAGACCAGTGCCAAACCCCTGAATTGGCACCTCCCCTGAGAGCAAGCAGCCCCCTGTGAGTGGCTGTTCACCGGCAAGCATGGGTTTGCCTCTCCCGCCTGCAGGGTCTCGGCAGGATCGCTGTCCAAGGACCTACGTGAGGCTCGGTCCTCTGATACAGGATCCCACTTAATGTCCTTTTGAACCAACGGCCCCGCTTTGCAGCAGGGAGCACGAAGCCCCGAAGGACCGGCTGAGGCTCCGTCACACACGCGCTGTGCTTGGCTCTCCCTCTCGAGCCCTGCTTTCCTCACTTCCTTACACGCCTGTCTCCTACGTGCGCTTTCCAGAAAACCTGCACACAGCCCGTGCCTCCACAACCACCTCCGGGGAGCATGATCTGAGACAGCGACGCTGCACACCAAGTCCCTTCACAGGAGGGGGTTAGTATATTACTAAAAGCTGGGTCCTGACACCCTGCTAACGTCTGTCAGTGCTTGGCGGATGCTCAGGTGAGCAGAGAATGCAGAAGCCTGGGACGGCTAATCTTCTGAAGAGAGAT
Source organism: Avahi laniger (assembly GCA_963575035.1). Taxonomy (NCBI): domain Eukaryota; kingdom Metazoa; phylum Chordata; class Mammalia; order Primates; family Indriidae; genus Avahi; species Avahi laniger. The sequence continues at coordinate 50,106 of CAUYSK010072639.1, read as the reverse complement.
CACGATACAGTCAGGTGCCACGTGATGATGTTTTGGCCAACAACGGGCCACATGTGTGACAGTGGTTCATAGGATTATGATGGAGCTGAGAAATTTCTATTGCCTGGTGACGCAGCACTACTCGTTCCTCCCCAGGGGGTGGTGCTGCAGGTGTGGACAGCGACACTGTGCAGGCGCGTCGCGCGGGAGCAACAGGCCGCCCCGTATAGCCGAGGGCACAGTGGGCCATCCCAGCCAGGTTTGTGTGAGTTCACTCTGATGTTCACACGGCGACGCAAATCGCCTAACAGCACCCTTCTCGGAACTTACCCCTTTTGTTAAGTGACGCATGACCGTACTTAATTACTTTTCTATTGGATAAAGTTAGTGAATGACTGAGGTGAGACTATTTGAAATATCTTGTGCTGGAACTACTCTTATTTGTTTCAACTTTGAAATTTCCTGGGATGAAAGGGGCTGAGCATGAATCTTCAAATTATCACGTTTGTAAAGTTAAATTATTATCTTGGGAGGTCTCGGACAGTGGGATAGCAGCATTTCCTGTCAAGTATGCTTTACTCACAGAACAGGTGCAAAAACCACGGTTATTCTTGGTTTGCCCCCCACCCCTTACATTCCACGGGTATCAGAATAAAGGTGGAAGAACAAAACAGCGCATGGCGAGAGGAAGGGGAACAGCCCAGGTCCTTTTCTCCCGCCTCCTCTGCCATCTGGCCACTGAGCCGCTTCTGTGGCTCACCAGGCATTTTGGGGAAAGTTACCCTGAGAACAGGCACCTTCTCCGGTTCGCAGTGTGCATTTTGTGAGGTCAGACCCGTCTTCCGTTGCTAGAGCTGTCTGGCTTTGTGGAGGATGGCCCCAAAACTCAAATGGTCGAGTATATTGTGCAGGGAAACGCCATGCAGAGAGAAACACACTCTTCAGTACAGCTCTTGTTTGCCACGAACAGAATGTTGGTTCTTAAGAACTCCAGAAGCCCAGGCTTGCAGAGGTCAGCCCACCCCTGCCCCTGGCTCCAGGATTCAGGCAGGTTAAATCCTAGCTGTCCCCAGGCAGGAGTGGAGGAAAATGCCTACAGGATGGAGGAGGTTGCAGGGTGTCCCGCAGGGTCCCGCAAGGTGAGGGAGGACCCTGGGCACTAGATCTGGAGGGAGATTGACACAAGGGGCCAGAATATAAAACCAGACAAGGAAGAGCTTGTTAATTTGGGGGCACCCTCTCAGGACATGGGACTTAATCCCCGCAAGGGCCGCAGGGGAGCGGCGCCCGCTGCGAGGGCGGTGAAGGGGAAAGGTAGGGGCAAGTTAGCTGCAAGGATCCTGAGCCTCTTGCAGGTGGCAGGGAGGAGTGACAGCTGGGAAGCGGGCTCGCTGGGGCAGACACATCACGCCAGGCTGAAGATTCTGAGGACTGTGTTTCGGGGGCCCAGAGAATGCCCCCTCCATTCGCCAAGGCCAGCAGTATGAACTGGTGAGAAGCTCAGTGGTAGAGCTCCTCCAAGGCCAGGCATGGTGGTGGGAGGGGCGGGTCACAGGCCGGGCTCACCACATCCATGCAGATGGTGTCGTGCTGAGTAACAGGGGCCAGGTGCAGGCACTTGTCACCAGGAGCTCACAACCACCGTGATGCCAAGGTGCCCAACCCCAGGGAGGGCAGAGGGCTGGGAGAGCATGGCATGCCCAGGGGCAAAAGAGGCAGAGGCCAGGGAGGGTGCTGCTTAACCCCCACCCAAGTCAGAGATACCTAAACTGGAGGGATGGGAGCTGAGCACTGTCAACCCAGTAAAAAGCTCACCCCCTTGCTCTGTTCCCAGAGTGGAGTCAACCTTCAGGTCCAGACCCCATTGACTGAAGAGGAGGCCACGTTCCCAGCAGGGAGGACCCTGCGATATCCTGCCAAGTACGTACCCTAACACCCCCTAGTCCTTTCCCCAGGGACACAGCCATCTACTCGAGGGGTCGTAGACAGCAGAAAGGGCAGGGCCCAGGCCCGTGGGGGGTTATTGGACACAGGATCACAAAGCATCACCAGAGCTTTTCTCAGTTCCCCTCCCCCTTAGCTCTCTCTCCCCTCGGCAGGTCTGGGGTGACCTGGCAGCGTCACCTGGAACTCTTGGTAATCGTACCTGTCTCAGCCGGCAGCACGTGTCTGATCCAGTTACAATGGGGTGAGGGAGAACCTGGATGTGGAGGTCTTTTCTTTCCAGCACGTGACCAGAGCCCACCATACATATCCTCGCACCGGCCGACGCTAAGTGGATGCCTCGGTGTTTCGATCGCCTCTCATTCACCCCACTGACGCGGAAAGGACACCTGCCCTGAACAGCATGGGAGAGTAGAACGCGCAACACCTGGCGTGGGACAGGTGCTCTCACTGGCGGCTTATCAGTCACACAGACGTGCAGCCGGCGAGGAGGACCCTGTGCCACGCAAGGCCACGCAGGGCTGCGCTCTGGAGTGGAGCGACCAGAGGGGCTGTGGGAGGCAGGCTCTGTGGTGACGAGAGGGTGGGGCGGCCCCTGGTTCCAGCGGAATAAGGATGGCTTGTGTGAGTCATTCCGGGGCTGGCAGGACGGAGAAACCCGCCAGTGGAGGAGAAGTGGGTACAGCTGCTGGGAGTGCTGACGGGGTGGGGAGGGGGCGCCTTCCCACTGGGCTGGGCGGGGGCATCTCTGGGGAGAGCAGGGGAGTGCAAAGGTTAGACCCTGGGGCCTGGGAGGTTCCAAAATGTCAAGGGGGCACTTGAAATTTTAGGTCTTAAAATATACCAGATGCCCTGCTTCAGCTCTAACCACCGGGAAATTCCCTCTCCCTGGTCTTTTAAGGGCCTCCCCCATGTGGCTGTCACACATCTGTCCTGCATTTTTAATTTGCACCCTCATCCTGAGCCAACGGAATGGTAAACCAAGCCCAGCCTTTCCTCCTGGTCCTCCGATCGCACGGCAGTGCAGCAAGGCCGTGAGTAGCGACTGGGGGGCGGCTCTGGTGTGGCCGTGGTGGTGTGTCGGGGACGGACACCCTTGCTTTCTAACCTCCGTAACCGCCCAGGATGCAGGGTGAGGGGAGCAACTGTGGATATTCTGCAACCTACCACGGGTCTGTCTCTAAGTAAACATCATTCATTACTGGGGTAACCGCAGTTCGAGTCTGTGCTCGCTGGGCCCATGGCACAGCAGACTTGGGCTGAGAGTCCGTGATCCCCACCCCGACTGGTGGCCCGTGGGGGCGTTCAGAGGCCCCAGGGAGCCACGTCCACACGTGCGCAGTCCCTCCCCCCAGCAAAGCACAAGACGGGACACTGGGGTTCAGGTAGCTTATTCGGGAAGTGGTCTCCAAAAGCAGGGGTGGGTGGGGAGAGGGAGCCGGTGCAAAGCACATCACAGAGCGGCTTCCTCTGCGGACACGCAGGGCTCACCGCACCTGAGCACCAGGAGAGGCTGTCCCCCTGAAGGGCAGGAGGCTAAGGATTCTCTTGCCACTCCCCAGGGAGTCGACCCCACCGCCACCCCCACTTCCCGGCAGCTTCTGTGGCGGCTTTGAAGAAAGCCCTGAGGCAGCAGCCGCGCTGTGGGTGCCGCTGGAGTCAGAACTGGCCCCGGGGCTGTTATGGCAAGTGGCAGCAAGAGCCTCCTGACGCCAGTGCCTAAAGCTCCCTGTGGGGTCTGCGCATTTTCTCTGCCCGTTTTCTTTGCGCCCTGGTACGTGGCCCACCCTCTCTGAAGCAGCTTGAGGGAAGGTTTATGGCGAACACACGTGGCCACATCGCGGGCCACGTCCTCAGAGGGGCCGAGACTTCTCAGCCAAGCCGCCCAGGCCTGTGGGAGGACTTGGTCTGGGAACTGGGTGAGCGGCTTTGAAACTCCGCTGTGGCACTTTGAGTCAAATTTCTGCCCGCCAGGCCTAGAAGGGTGTTTTCGATTAAAGCATCACCTTATCAGGTAGCCCAAGGGATCCCGTGACTGATGAGCCAGCACCTGGGATCCCGAGGTCAAAGTCCTTCGATTTCTCTCTGTCCCGGGGGCTGGTGCGCAAATTTTGTCAGGCGTGTCTCTGAGGGGCAGTGCTTCCTCCCTGGCCCCAGCAGGAGTCCAGGTCAATGCGTCATTTTCTATCCCGCCGAGGACAGCCTTCCCAAGAATGTCTGCCCTGTTAATAATCCATTTCTGACTTTTTTTTTTTTTTACTTTTCTATTATAGAAAATTTCAGTCATGCATGAAACTAAAGTGACCAGTGTAACAAACTTCCACACAGCCCTCACCCAACTTCATACCTCAGTCCACGGCCGCTCTTGTCCGTAGCGCACCCCACCCGCTTTCTCCGGCACAGCCTCACCGCTCCATCTGGAAGCAAATCTCGTGTATTTATGACATCCATAAGTACTTAGCATGTATCTCCGAAATGAGGACTCTTTAAATAAACATAAGCACATGCATTATCACATGGAAAATTAACACCAATTCCTTAACATGTCAACTCTGTCGTCAGCATTCACCTTTGGCAACTTTTTTATAGCTGGCTTGTTAAAATCAGGACCCAGACAGGGTCCACATATTACATCTGGTTGATAGGTCTCTCAAGTCTTTTTAATCTATGGGTTCCCCAGGTCTTTTTAAAAAAATTCTTATAATTTATTGAAGATGATTGGTCATTAATCCTATGCATCGTGCTCCTCAAACTTTCAAGTCTGAGCAGATCACCTAGGGATCCTGCAAAATGCAGATTCTGTGGCGTGGGTCTGGGCTGGGGCCGGGGTCAGCATCCCTGGCCAGCTCCACGTGGCTTCGGCTGCTGGTCTGTGGATTACACTTTACACCCCGGGCGGAAGGGTCCTGCGTCCTGGATTTCACTGGTTGTGTCCTGAGTTGTATTATTCAACACGTTCCTCTGTCCCACGTATCTCTTCTCAATTGATGATTAGAACCAGAGGCTCAATCAGATTCACGTCTGGATTGTTTGGCAGGGATGCCTTTTATTAGGAGACACACAGCAAGCTGATAAGACTGATCAGGGTTCAGGTGTTGTCAGCCTGATGGATCCTGGTGTGATGACCCCCACCAGTTTCTTACTTAATGGTTAATAATCGTTTCTTACATCCATTATTTCACTTCAGGTTTCAAAATGGTGATATTGGATCATTCCTTCTTCATTAGTAGCTGGAACATTTTAATAAGTTTTTTTCTTAACAAATATTTAGTTTGAAATATAATTAATATAGTAAAGGTAGGATCAATGCTTTAGTCTTTCTATTTCTGGCTACTGAGCAGTTGAAATGTGACTAGTCCTAACTGAGAGGTATTGTAAGTACAAAATACACACTAGATTTCAAAGACTGTAACAAAACAATGGAAAATGTCCTATTATTTTATACTGTCTAGATATTGACATGATAATATTTTGAATATATTTTGCTAAATTTAATTTTGTCTAGTTATTTGTACTTTTTTGAAGTAGCTACCAGAAAAATTAAAATTATATAGGTAGCTTGTATTTGTGGCTCAAATTCTATTTCAGTTGGGCAGCAGGGTCGCAGAGAACGTCCAGCATCTCCACCTCATGGAATCCACTCCAGGGAACCTAAGACACCTTCTCCCACAACTGCTCTGGTGAGCCCTGAATCCCGGAGAGTGCACTCTGCCCAGGCCTAGTGTATGTTTCGTCCTACTCAGTCTAGCATCTGAAATTCATTTCCGCTGGTGTGTCTGCTTCCCACCAGTACAATTACCTAGATCCTGCACCGCTTTCCCCATAAAAGTGTCTTTTCCACAGCAGAACTGTCCCCCTAGACGATGCTGGACTTACTTTTTGTTGGGCGGAGGACGTGTCGGAAGCGGCACAGGAGTCCCCTTGCACAGTGGCTGGCCTGGGTGGGGTCATTAAAATGACAGCTAGTGTCCGAGATCAGAGTAGGAGGGGATCAGGAAGCTTGTGAGTTCAGGAGCCTCAGCTTCATTCATTTTAATCAAATATCCATCCAATTTTCAGGGTACCACTCCTTCCCAAGCAGGACCCTAACTTAGCATAAGAAGCTCATGCAGTTGTGCATTGAGCCAGCTTCACGATTGTGAAACTGGCACATTTACACCTGGGTCCTGATCCTCAACTCTGTCTACTCTACGTCCACATATGGTAAAGGAATGTTTTAAGCCTCATGGAGAAGCTTTCTAGATTTCCATCTTGCTTTAGGTTGGGAGCCCAGGGCATCAGTTTTATCTATTTCTTATAAATTCTCCAGTGCTGTGAGAAGTAGTAAGTCCATTCAGAAAACTATAACAAACCTCGTTGCCGTTGCCCCCAAGTGCAACAGGACCTTGACCTTCCAAAGCCTTGCTCTACCTCCCATCTCGGACCATCACCTGGGAAGCCTGCATCACCCCATTGCCGGGGCCCCACTCACCCTGTGAGGAAGCCAGTCTCGTGCTCCTGGAGCACGTGCACAGTGTCATCCCAGAGCTGCAGACAGAGCTGATTTGGTAGGCCACCCTCACCGAAGTGCTCTGTCTTTGGGAGTCCCAGTAGGAAGCAGTTTTCCACAGTGTTCAAATAAAAAGACACTTAGGTGTGGGCTGGATTGTGGGCACAGACAGTGGTAGGTGAGGCACCCAGAGACTAGCAACATTTGGAAGACAGTATCCCACCCCCCAACCCCCGGAAATAGTGTCGCTGGAGCCAGAGAGAGAGCTGTAGCCAAGGAGAGATGCAGGTAGTGCCGGAGTGAGTGCGGCAGGTATGCTGGGAGGCAGCAGGAAAGAAATACCCTGACTGTTGTCTGCTCCTGCCCTTGGGCCTTCTGCCGGGGCCTACGCTGGCCGAGCCCACGCGAAGGAGCGGCAGAGCAGGGAATGGGCGGGGGCGAGGGCAACAGAACCTCATCCACACACGTGTGCGAAGCTGGTGACAACCTCGCACGTGTATGTGTGTGTGCTATTACAGAAACTTCAGCGGCAATTCCACAAAAAAAACCCTACCAATGTTTGCACGGTTTTAGAACCAGCAGGAAACAAGGGACCGACAGGTCTGATGACCTGAGGGTGAATAACAGTGTTTGGTAAAATTCTCTGGAATGCCGGCTCTGAATGACACAGGGCGGACTTATTTCACGTGACGCACGGGTCCCTTCCGGTCACAATCAGGGCTCATGACTGACTTTGGTATGTTTTCTCTTATTCTTTGGTAAAGTTTCTGGCTTCTGAAAGACACTAGGAGGTGGCCTTTGGCTTTGGGCCCAGGGGGCAGAAAGCTGTGGTTCTTCCGTCCACAGGCATCGCAGCTGTAGCTACCAATGGGCTCAGGAAACGGCAGCTTTTCCACTTACTTTCCTAGCTGGTAACTTATTTGAAAAAGCCGACAAGCTATTAGAAGCTCTGAAAACAGAGGGCCTGAAATTGTGCTACGTGATCATAAGGACGCGCAGGGGGCCTGCTCTGAAATACAGGTGACGTCGGTTTTCCACTCCGTCCTCCTCTTTTTCTTCAGAAACATTTCTCCATTAAAATACACTTACTCTAATATATTTGGTATCAACACATGAAAATCTTTTTAAATAAAAGACTCAGAAGAACAGAGGCACATAGTTACGAAGACGATTGTTCTGCATAATTTTTGTCATCATCTCCTTTGAGGTTCGGGCACACATGACACGTGACACATAACACATGACACATAATACATGACACATCACATACATGACACATGACGCATGACCCTGGTAGAATGAACAGAGACCGTCCTGATGGGGAGGAAGATCATGGGCTATGACCACAAATCTGGGCGAAATTCCTCTTCTTCCGCAACCCAGAAGACGGCATCGTCCTAAGAATGGACTCATTGCCGCTGAGACACGTTGGCCGTTTCAAAGCAAAATGCACAATTACAAATGGAAGCCACAGAGTGTCCTGGGGTGACCTACATGGTCTGAGAAGTGTTTGTGTCCAGCAAATGACAGCTCAGCGTGTGACTTACTTGGAAGAAGTCAGAAAGCAGGGGTCAAGAAGGACGACAGAAGCCTGACGCTGGGCTCTGACTCAAAGTTTGGCCCAGGTTTCCAACAGAGTCGCTCAGTTCTCCGATCCGAAGCAGCAAGGAGGCAGGGGGTGGGGCTGGCGGCTAGAGGGAGGTGACAAGAGTGGCATGGCAGAGAGGAGCGATGGCTATGGCCCTGGGAGAAGGCGCAGGCTGCCCCTGCAAACATGAAGGGACTCCACGCAGGGTGCGAACCTTTAGCAACGGGTGTAGTTCACATAACGCAGGTTGTGAATGTGGAAAGGGTGATGTGATTAATCGTGGCTCAACCCAAAAGCACACATTGCACTTTAAGCCACCCTGCAGGCAACGGTTAGAGAACTGCCATACGTAATGTGGCGAGCCGTCTGCACGGATCGAGCTCAGTGTGTAAGTCCCTGACGGGGTGACTTCGCTAATCCTTTCCCCTGCAGAGCAGCCCCAGTACCGGCTCCGCGGGAGGCCAGAACAGAGGGGGACGGAACATCAACCCGGAGCCTGGGTGCAGATCCCCTGATTGTTTATACTTCTATTAAATTGCTCTTAGCCGCCTCATATAGGTAAATAGATTAAGTAAATTTCCTCACTTAGAAAGATGCTGGAATTATTCAGAAGTCTATTAAATCATTTAATCTTGAAATGGTTATCTGGGCATAGTGTTCTAAAAATAAATGCTGTTGTTCATTGAGGTTGTTCTTTGCTTTTCGTGGTCTCATTTTCCTTTCTCTGCACAGGTGTGGACATGTGAGTAACGCAGAGGCAGGAGGAGCCTCTTACTATGCAGCCCATATGCCCAGCACTCTTAACACGCACCCATACGTTTTTCTTATATCCCAACGGAAACAGCAGACAGACGATGCCGCCCAGCCAAAGCACGCTTCTTTCCTGCGACCTTGTTTGATGCGTCCTGTATCGTCCATACTCTCCACTAGTAATGTTCTTACTGTTGCCTTTGTGTTTCTAAGACGTCGTCTTTAAGTGAAGAGAATGAGCTGATTTGCAGCTGAGGAGAGGTTTACTTGTGAACCCTGTTTGTGAAACACAGCACGGTATCAGAACTTCTGTGTACTTGGGTTTTTAACGTCTTTGAGAATGTGTCTTGAGAATTAGCTGGCGATAAAAAGTGCATAACAAAAAGTTACTCATAGACACTCTTTTAGATTTGCAGTTTCTAAATTTGTCCTAAGTTTAAAGCTCAAATACTCGTTCATGTAAGAAGACTGAAAGAATTATTTTAATTCATTTCGGGAGCCACATACCTAATTTTGTGGCCATTTTCTCTTTGTGGATATGTTGTTCATGAGAATGGCTGTCACGCGTTGAAAGCGCTGCCTCTTTTCTAATAAAAATGTTTTTATTAATAGCTGTGGGAAATGTCCCTAAAATTCCTACATTCATCTTGGTAGACACCGAATTATTTTAACTTCTTTTAAATTAGTGCTGTTCTTTTTTTTCCACGAGCTTCACTAAACAATAGGCATTTATATTTGATACAGTCTGAACAAACCTCACTAAGACTATTCATTTTCACCTGTGCCGTGCTAATAAGTCTCAAATTAAACAGCTCCAACAAGTCTCAGCAGCTGGCATCGTGCCCCACTGAGTATCACAAACTGGAAACGATTATTTGGGGAGGCTTCATAATTATACTAAGATGAAAACCTTGGCAGCTAGGAGATACATATTTTTCAAGATTTGAGAGAAAATTTAATGAAAGTGCCACAAATATATTACTTAGGATGATAGTTTGCACTTAATATGAGGCCCCTTTTCTCTGTGGATTTCAAAGTCTTGACTAATTAATTAGCCCTAATTCTCTTGTTTTCCTGATGGTCAAGCGTTCAGACAGCCTCCCGAGACCACAGAGCCTCGCAGTGAAGCAGAAAGAGGGCGGTGTCCGGGCAAGGGGCTGCTCAGTCGGTGACACCTGTTGGGGGCTGGTCTCTGTTCCTCCTACTTGCTGCTTTGTGACCTTGGAAGCCCCAACTCAGAGTTGGCAAACCAAGGCCCACAGGCTAAATCTGGCCTGCTGCCTGTTTTGTACGTAAAGTTTTATTGGAATGCAGCCTTGCCCACTTGCGCACGTAGTGTCTATGCTGCTGAATTCAGAGGTAGCAACAGAGATTATGTGGACCACGAAGCTTCAAATATTTTCTGTCTGGACTTTTGCAGAAAGATGTTCGCCGACCCCTGACCTAACATCCCTGAACTTGTTTCCTTATAATGTCATAGTCAATAACGAAACAACTTTATTAGAAGAGGAAGTTATGCATTTGTATTATGATGATTGTCTTTGAAGATGCCTTAAAAGTAAAATGAAAATCCCTGGCAAAGATATTAACCCATTCACAGTGCATCATGCACTCCTCAAATACTCGCCGTCACCCACTCACATCTGGCACCACATAAACACAGGAGAGCACACGTGCTAAGGAAAATAAGACCCGTCTTAATAGTGGAGGGGCCGGTGGTGGGCTGGTGGTGAGATGGCTAAGTATTTTCAAATAAAATCTTTTTAGTATTTTAAATGCGAGCATGAGATGAAGGCAGGCTCCCACATTTTAGGCTCCTGTCAGCCTTGTTTGTACCCCTTGCCCTGACAGTGGTTCATAGAAGGTCACACCAGCCATCTCGTGGGCTGAGACGAACTCTCACAGCTGGTTGGGTGAGTCACCCCGATCCATGCCACGGAGCCTCCAGTTATAATTTATTTACATTTATATGTAATCACAAGGAGATGGGACCAAAGAAATTCTGCCTCAAGGCATCAGAGGCATGTCACGAAATGCGGCCTTCGCGCTTGGCCGTGGGAAGCAGAGGGAAGACCCGCGCAGGCGCGGATGCACAGATGGTGGTTCTGATGGAACGAAGCCACGGCTGGGGCGGGAGTGCTCGGGTGTGGTTGGAGAGAGTCAAGTGCAGTCGTCTGGTCCGGTGGGAGCGGCAGGGGACGAGCCTGGCGTGAGCTGGGCGGGCGCAGGTTGGAGGGCAACAGATGAGCAGGTCCTCCGAAAGGAGGCCGAGGGGACCCCGCCTCGCTCTGCCAGCCGTGGAGAGTTCGGGGACCAGGACGGCGAGTGAACACGGTCTGGCCAGTACTTTGTGGATGTCGTGGAAGTGGCAAGACTACTTTGCTTGTTATTAACTGGACAGGGACAGATACTTTCCAAACGGAATCAAACGAAAGACCAGTTTCTACTGTCTCAATTTCAGCCTGTAAATTTTTTTGATAGGAATCTAAAAAATGGATTCTAACCTGTGAGAAATGTGGACAGTTATTGTTTCTTCACATCCAGCTTTCCCTGGAAGATCTCAACCTACCTCTCTGCAGGTGTTTCCCACGCTCTACCCCCACCGTGATCCTTCCCAGCCCCAGGCCTCTGCTCGGGCTGCTCTTCCTCTTCCTCTTCCTCTTCCTCCTCCTCCTGTCATCCTTCAAGCCCTCTCAAGACTCACCTGCTCAGAGAGGACCTCCCTAAACAGCACAGTCTCCAGGGTGCCTCCCCCATCTGGATTCCATCACCCTACGTTACTCACGCTGGGGCTCAGTCACTCCATGGAAGTGTCTTGACTGCTAAGCAAGCCCTATTTGCAATGCACCTAAGTGCTCAGTACACATTTGTTTGGCTAAAGTTGATTTCCTATGATCAGACCCCTTCACTGTACTAAATATGTTGTGCTTGTGTTTTAAATTGTACCACCACCCAAGCTTTCCTCCTGTAGCCTCTTGGTGGATTTGCTCTCTCCCAGGTAATGCACTATGACTAGCAAAGGAGCAACTGTGTCTGTCTCTGTCAGTCTGCCTGCAGGGGACGGGCTGCTCAGATCTGCATTCGGAGCACTTCAAAAGTGGAAAGAAGCCAGGCGTGGTGGCTCACACCTGTAATCCCAGCACTTTGGCAGGCTGAGGCGAAAAGATGGCTTGAGGCCAGGAGTTCAAGACCAGCCTGGGCAACATAGTGAGACCCTGTTTCTACGAAAAGTAAGAAAAGTAGCCAGGCATAGTGGTGTGCGCCTGTAGTTCCTGCTAATTGGGAGGCTGAAGTTGGAGGATCACTTAAGCCCAGGAGTTTGGGGTTGCTGTGAGCTGTGATCAAGCCACTGCACTCCAGCCTGGGCCACAGAGTGAGACACTGTCTCTTAAAAGAAAGAAAGGAAGAAAAGAAAGAAAGAAAAAGAAAGGCAAGAGAAGGCCAATTCAGTCATTTTGTAAATGCAGCCTCATTTTTTGCTCTCTAAAAACACATCACTACATCAAAACATAGTTAAACACAAACTGCAGCACCAAGACTGATTTCCAGAAGTCATATGGGTACTAGGCGTGTTATTTTACTATGTTTTCCCAAAATGTCAGCCATTTAGTCCATTGACAGGTCTGAGGAAAAACAAAATATATTATTATGTCATTTATACCAGATGATAGTTTCGGAAACTCTCCTTTTCATTGTAATTATTTGATATTGTTCAATGCTTCATGATCATTGACTATAACTGAGATCAGGTGATAGGCTATTTCACATAATATAAAACTCCATGTCCCGGGATATCTCTTATCCGTCAATAAAGGAGATACCCGTTGAGTTCTAATTTGACAGAAATTATTGAGTCCCAACTCAAGATTTTATATGTGTCGCGTTTCCAAACAAAGTGGGAAATGACCTTCGCGTGTGTCTGGTATCTCGCCGACAGCTCCCGTTACTCTGCCCTGTTGCTGCCACTGGCCAGGGAACAATGAGTGTAAAACTTGGCAATATTCCCTCTTGTCGGGCTTTCCAATTATTGGAAATTAAGTAACTCCCTATAGAGGAGAAATCATTAAATATATAGTAAATAATGAGGTTAATTAATTTAACCCCTTCTAATTAGGAAACTAATTAAATCAGAAAATTAAAACTGACACAAGACATTAAATTTGGGAAGTTCTGAATTTAGATCTAACAGTTGTCTCTTTTGCTTCAACCACTTCCAAAAGAGGACTATATATCAGCTACAAAAAATATAAATCAGTGGACTATTTTCAACCTGAAGTTCAATCTTCCATAGTATAAATATTGTTTTTGGAGAGTTTTTCTCTTTTCTACTTCTATTATGTATGAAATTAAAACGTTTTCCTTTCAATTTTCTTAAGGAATGAATTAGAGTAAGTCCAAAAAGATGGGCTTGATCCCAGCTCTGTTAATAACTGACCGTGAATGAGTCGCTTGGATTCCTTGGCCTCGCCTGTCTCGGCCTCGTATATTCTACAAGGGAAGTGAGGCCGGCTCCCCTCATCCTGGGGACGGAAATAGGCTGAAATAGGAGTAACAGACCTGGCAAAGAGAGCTGGAGAAACCATTAAAATCTTTGTCAATGTGGTATAACACAAAACCAGATCCTGGCTTAAGATCTTCATTAATTAGCTGGTGAACTGTCTGAGATGAGAATACACTTTGCAAACAAGCCCGATCTCTCTCCAACCCCAAACCGTCATGTCTGTCATCATTATTTTTGGATATAAATTTCTAACTTCTGGGAAAAGCGTCAGAGCAGCAGCTGAATAAAGAATAAGAAATGCCATTGAGAATGGTGCTTCCAAGCTTAAAAATATCCAAGCGGGTATCCTGCTAGCACTTTTTTTTCCCATTGTTGTCAGGCTCCATGCAATTGACAAGGGCATGGGGCACCCTGGGCTGGGGGTGGGTGAACCAACATGAATCCCCAAAGCCAGCACCAAAAATCATTTGCCAGCAGAGCCCTTCAATAGACACTTGTCTCACCTACAGGAAGGCGAGTACCCCAATTGGTAGCGAATCTCCCCAACTTCAGGACTCTTGCTTTAGTATGCATTTCCCGTACCCGGCACCTGTGAACACTGGCAGAAGTTAAGTGTAGCCAACCTGATCAAGGTGTTATAAAGCACTAGTACTAGCCGATGGGGCACAATGTCTTCCCCCGAATTTGAATGCTTAACCCATTCATTTTAATTACTGTAAACAAATTTGTTCATTTGGCAAGTTAATGCTGCTGGGTGCTTTGAACCAAATGATCCACACAATTCATGTCTACAGCTTTGTTTTCTTACACTTCAAAGGCCATAAGCGAACCAATAGAAGTCTTTAATCAATAGGCTGGCCACTTCTGATCTGGATTATATTTTATTATTGCCTAGGTATGCATTTTGGTTTCAGTCCTTGGACTTTCCAGTCTCAGTGTTAGACCTAAAAGGAAAAGGTCTGTTAGGTCTAAACAAACTGTTTTGTAAGAGAAGCAGTGTCTCCAAGCGTGCACGTTTCTTTGTGATGGGGTTTGTGCCCAAGTCCCCAGGCCTGGCTCTCTCCCTGCTGGTTCACAGAACTTCACATGACAGTGCCTCCAAAGCCAGTGCTCAGTTCTTTGTGCAATTACTCGGAGTAAGTGAGTTGCCATAGACAAATCTAGATACCAGAGTGAGAATAATCAAATAATCATTAACTTTAGAGAACCATCAATTGGTGAAAGTAGTTTCTGGAAAACTATTCCTGAAGGGAGTTACTTGCTGGGCAGATTGAATGGCTCTGAGTAATAAAAGTCCACTGTGATGGACTAGAAACTATAACATCATCCTCACTCTTAGGATGCTCTCTGAAGGGCATGAACTGTGCTTTAATCACAATGAAAAACCAAACAAAAAAAACACAAAATGTGGAACCACATCTCCACTGTGGTGGCTTGTGTGATGGTTCCCCAGTGTTGGGTCGGGAGCCGAGAGGGAGACACACGAAGCCTCATGTGTAGCAAAATGCTGTTTATTTCGAGCATCTGGTGCAGATGGGTGGAGGCCGGAAAAGGTGTCCACAAGAGAAAAGGGGAGCGCCTGGGGTTTTATAGAGGGTTTTTCTGGGAGGAGTAAATACTTTTCAAAAACCAGGAGGGATAAGGAAAGTAAGTTCCCCTCCTGCCTTCCATTCCTTTATCTCCCTAGGGAACACCGGGGAGGGATAAGCTTCCTCCTTATCAGGAGGGATAAGGAAAGTGAGTTGCCATTTTGCATTTCATTCCTGTATCTCCCTAGGGGTCTGCCAAAAGCTGCATGCTAATATACCCCTAGGAAGGGGAGAGGAGTGGGTTTTATTGGAGGTTTGGATGGAAGTTTGGGGAGGGTAAATTCTTTAAGCCTAACAGCCAGCACGCATTGCCTTTCCCGGAGGATCATGCTTCTTGCCCTGTGGGCTTTGGGCTTGGCCATCTGCCTTGCTGTGGCCAGTGGAAAGTGTCTAGTGTGGGTTCCCTTAGAGCAGGGCCTGGGACAGGGCTTGTGTGCAAACTGTTCAACTGGGAAAGTGACTCCAAGGAGTAGGGGTACAGCTCAGGGCGTGAGACAGGGAGGGAGGGGTGTGTGACCAAACTGGCCACGCTGTGGGGTCCCGTGCTCTGCCCAACAGGGGCCTTCTGAGGAGGCTGGTGAAACGTGTCTCAAAAATGGGGCAAGGAAAGGAACACCCATGTGTTCTCACCCACCAACCAGCGAGCGACTCCCCAGGCCAGTTCCTCCAAACCTTGACCTGTCAGTGCAGTGTCATGAGATTCAGGGGCTATGGGTGGCTACAACATAATTTAGAAAAAGTTAACTGGTAAAGAAAATTGAGGAACAGTCCCCAAACCCAAGGCAGGGAGCCCTGCTGACACTCAGCAAAGGGACGTCTGCATCACTCTGACTGGCACCTGCCGTGTGCCTCTCCTTCGTCCCTCTGGATGGCGGCGTTCACTGCAGTTGTCTTGCCCCAGCTCCACTGTAGGTCAGGGAATCGGGCATCAGTCACTGGATCAAGAGAAGCCACATCTGGGGTTGCCGTAGAGGCCCCCGTGAGCTCCTGGACTCAGTCCGGTGCTGTGATGGAGCGGGATGTTTGAGGCTTCTCTGGGGAGGGACTGCGTGTCTGTTCAGTACTGGAGAGTGTAAACTCACATTTGTGACCAAGGGGGAGTACCGTAGACTGTGTGGACGTCCTCAGTCACTTGCCTCTTCCCAGGAAGAGGGTTACATACCCCTGCCACTGTACCGTGACTTGCAGAACCTCTGTGGGAGGAATACACGCGTTTCCACGTTGACACCAGGCGTGGCCATGAGACTGGCTGTAGCAAGAGAAATGTGAGTGAATTCCGAAGAACTGCACATCTCTCTGCCTTAGGTTCTAGAAACAAGACAAGGGGAACCGAGCCACACCCGTCCTGCAGCAAACACACAGTGTGAGTGAGAGTGAACTTTGCGGTGAGCCAGTGACATTTGGAAATCGCTGCAGCAGGACCCGGCGGAGTCACTAACAGATCCACTCAGGCTCCAGATGGCCGCTGGATCTGTGTGATATTGGCCCGGGGCGGGGCGAGGGTGAAATAGAAAACATGTCAAAAGAACATAAAGTGAGAAGTTGAGATGATTTTATTTTAATAAAATTGTCATGCAGTTCTTGGGCACTCAAAGTTATTCACAAATCCTGGGGCCACTCTTAGGCTGTAATAATTTTTTATTATTATAATTTTTGGCAGAGCATACATAGTATGCTGCTTGGCTTAAATCAGTTCAAACATGGTCCAACATTTTAACTTTTAGATTTATCTTGACTACCACCCCACTATCCCCAGCAAAATATGCGTTTTCAGGTATTCCTTATTTTTACCATTTAGTGACTATAAATGTTGTGGGCAAACTGAATATTTACAAATGTATGCTTTTAAAGTGTAAGTTTTCAACCCTGGCTGTTTGTCAAGACTGTGAAAGTTTTAAAAACGTACACATCTGGTGGGGGTCCTTCAGAGACAGTAAGTGTCATTAGTGACCTGGGGCTGCGGTGACAAAGCACCACACACTGGTTGGCTTCAGCAGCAGAAATTTATTCTCTCCGTTCCTGAGGCCAGAAATCCAGAATCAAGGTGGCAGCGGGACCACGCTATCTCTGAAGGTTCTAGGAGGATCTTCCTGGCCTCCTCCAGCTTCTGGTGTTGTCGGCAATCTTTGGCGTTCCTTGGCTTGTAGACGCGTCACTCCAGACCCTGCCTCCGTCACCACTTGGCACTGTCCCTGTGTGTCTGTCTAAGTTGACCTCTTCTTACAAGGACACCAGTGATTGGGTTTAGGACACCACCCTAATTCAGTATGACCTAATCTCAACTTGATTACATGTGCAAAGACCTGATTTCCGAATAAGGTCACCTTCACAGGTGCTCAGGGTTAGGATCTTAGTTAAGATTCAGTATATCTTTGGGGGGAATGCAATTCAACTCACAACATGAGTAAACAGGCAACCCCATAGCCAGTGTGACACACAGCAATTGACGTTGAACAGCCGGTTGGCTACCTGCTTCTCTCTGCGCCACAGCTGCAGGATTGAGCCACGTCTCAAACACAACAGTCTCCTCCGGCGGGACTCCACGATCTTCCTGTACCGGACACAGCCAGTTATTTTTTATTCTTCCCCATTTTTACCTCACATCAAATTATCAATTGTTTAACAGCTAAAAAGTGCAACTTCTTATTGAGCAATACCAGGATTTTGACCTCCTCTTATCTGTGATTTACACCCCTCCCTTCAGAGCTATGTCCTCCTCGTCTCCCCCATGTCTGCTTCCTCCAGCTGGCCCGGCTGGCGGCTCCGCTTTCCCAAGTCTCTGCTGCCTTTGTGGTTAAGTTCACTAGCGTTAGGCTTATGCGTCCAAGTATGCGTTAGCTTTTTTAGGGCAAACACAGTATTTAAAAGGAAGACTTTCTCATTATCCCTCTAAGGTTTTCATGTCCATTACAGTGGGGTCACCACTGGAAACAGCACATGAAATTGGGATGATCCGAGAAAGTTCATCAAGGGACTGCTTGCAAAGCTGTAGGCGGATGTGCGGACGGTGAAGGAGCCTGGGGGGAGGAGCAGGGGAGCGCTCACCACCCCTAGGGCCGAGGGATGAGAGGAAGGAGTCCCAGGACCTGGAAGGAGAGCTGTACTGAGCGGGTGCCTTGTCAGCTGAAGGCAGGCTGGAAAATAAAGACGCTAACACCTCTCTCCTCCCTCCCTTTCAACGTTCCGTTGGGGCTCCCCATTAACCGATTTCCTTTTTATTTATTTATTTATTCATTTATTTTAAGCCAGTCAGATTTAGCAGTGGGGGGTTGAATACCAACTTTACTGACACTGATGTTAATAAGTTCTGATAACCCACTACCATCGGACCAGCCCCCATAATCGATTTCAACTGGAAGCCAGAGTGTCACGGAGCCTACTTGCATATTCTACCAAGGTCAGTGCCCTGGGTGGAGAACAAGGCGGAGAAGGATGGAGCGCAGATCCCAGGTGAGGAGTGGGCCAACATATATCCATTACAGGCCTTTGACAGACACCTCCAGGGTTTAATTTTTAAAAAAGAACACTATTAATCCTGTTCATATAAACCAATAATCCCAAATAAAACAAGTATCTTTTCAGTAGCTAGGGGTTTTTTTGAAATCATCTTTGAGAAGTTTTTGTTATATTATATTCTCTAATCTCAATTTACAGAATTTTTTGAAAACTAAAAATGGCAAAACCTGGCAAGATGTCATCGATGCCATTTTCTTTTCCTGGACATGTGGGAAGACCTCATTACCCAGGAGCCTCCTGTGCAGCTTAGGTTGGGGTCCCGAGACCAGGTCTGGACAATGGAAGTGGATGGAGTTGGAAGCGTGCTACTCTTGCTAGGCCTGGCTGGAGAACCTCCTGCATGACAGGCTACGTGCCTCCTCCCCGTGTGTGTAGCTGGCAAAGCGGCACGGTGACAGAAGCCCCGAGTCCTCGTTTGGAGGAAAACTGTCTGAGAAAGCCACCGAGGAGTTATGTGCAAGAAACTTCCAAAGTCTTAATCCACTGAGATGTAGTTACAACATGATCTTAAACCAGGGTTCTCAGCACAGTACTACTGACATTTCACACAGGTTCTTTGTTATGGACTGTATACTTCCTGGAAACTTCCATCCAAACCTCCTATAAAACCCACTCCTCTCCCCTTCCTGGGGTGTATTAGGCACGTAGCCTCTGCCAGACCCCTGGGGAGATACAGGAATGAAATGCAAAAGGGAAACTCACTTTCCTTATGCCTCCTGATAAAGAGGAAGCTTATCCCTCCCCGATGTTCCCTAGGGAAATAAAGGAATGGAAGGCAGGAGGGGAACTTACTTTCCTTATCCTTCTGGGTTGTTTGAAAAGTATTTACTCCTCCCAGAAAAACCCTCTATAAAACTCCAGGCGCTCCCCTTTTCTCTCATGGATGCCTTTTCCGGCCTCCATCCATCTGCGCCCAGTTGCTCAAAATAAACAGCATTTTGCTACACATGAGGTTTCGTGTGTCTCCCTCTCAGCTCCGGACCTACCACTGGTCTCTACCATCAGATGCCAGTAGCAACCCTCCCCTCTAGTTATGACCAAAAATAAGTCTCCAGACATTGCCAAATGTTCCCTGGGGGGCTAAATTGTCCAGGGTTGAGAACCACTGGTCTAAGGCCTCTTGACTGCCACACTCACTCACGTGTGCTGAGGCTCCATGCTCAGCGATGGGGGACGGGACTGGGCTGTGCAATACAGCACACATACATTACTATTGTAACACGACTGCGTCCTTGCCGCCTTGCTCACACTTGCTAAACTGGAAACAACAAATGTGCAAAAATGTAGAGCTCAATTGTGGTACATTCAAACAATGGAGGTTTATGTACCCATTAAATGATGTAGATCTATTTCTTTTTTATTTGAAGAGGCAACAGAAGAGTGTGTGTGGGGTATGATTTAAGAAGAAAATATTCATATGGGACAATCCCTGGAAGGAATCCAATAGTGGTTGCTTCTGGATATAGGATTTGGGATAATTTACACTTTCTTCTAACTTGTGATTTCTGGTTTTCCTACACTGAGTTAGCTAACTGACTATTGGTGGCAACTGTGCCCTGTGGGTCAGTTGACTGAATGCTTCCTGCAAACAATGCCCTTTGGGTTCCGGTTTCTCCTGCAATAAAACTCTGGTCTGTTTGTACCTCTAACTTAAGTATTCTGTTCCTTTCATGAGGTTAGATGTTGTAGTCTACAAACCCAAACTAAAGGTTTACTAAACCTTTAATATCTAAGTTTAAGGTGTGTGGCTAAACTGAACAGTACATGAGACCAAGACTGAGACTGCTGTACCCAATAGAGAGCCGTGTTTTTAAAATGCCATTTGGAGATTATCTAAATAACTACCTCAAGTTTTCAACAGTAGGTACAATTTGAGTTAAACATTCCCAACTCTACTTTTGTTTTTTCTACTTTCACATTAAACTTTTTTTTCTAGGTTCAGGTAATCTAATTTTGCAAAATAGAAAATGAGAAATGTATCACATTTATCCAAACTAGTATCAGCAGTAGGCAGGCTGTTTATTCTCCGACGGTTTTCAACAAAATGATCATGCTTTGAATTTAAAGTCTAAAACCACTAATGCTCAGTGTCATATATGGGAGTAGTGTATGCACGTTATAGAAAAGAAATGCAAAGCTTCTGTTTAATGAATTGATAGTTATTTCCCTAAAGTTGGTCATCTAAGTGTTACAAAAATCAGTGATAAGATTTATCTATGAATAAAATACAGCAGTCTCAACACCGTATTTCATTCCTATAACCTAGCATATGGCCATTGTACATTATAGAAATGAACCTTTTTGTGAAGATGATTTTTTTTTTTTTTTTGAGACAGAGTCTAACTTTGTTGCCCTGGCTAGAGTGAATGCCGTGGCATCAGCCTAGCTCACAGCAACCTCACACTCCTGGGCTCAAGCAATCCTACTGCCTCAGCCTCCCAAGTAGCTGGGACTACAGGCATGCACCACCATGCCCGGCTAATTTTTTCTATTTTTAGTTGTCAGATTAATTTCTTTCTATTTTTAGTAGAGACGGGGTCTTGCTCTTGCTCAGGCTGGTCTCAGACTCCTGAGCTCAAACAATCCACCCACCCCGGCCTCCCAGAGTGTCAGGATTACAGGCGTGAGCCACCGCGCCCGGCCTGTGAAGATGATTTTTACGGGTTTTACTGCTTATCTTTAAAAATTGAATTGCCGTCTTTAAGTCCTCTGGTAGGTTATTCTTCATCACGTTTTTCAGACTACTTCAGAACATTCATTATCTAAATAAAATGAATTTAATGTACAATTTTTTATTTTTCATTACTGGCCAAGCAAGTGTGGAGCCATTTGGAGGTGTGTTCCCTGCGTGTGACACTGCCTCCTGGCCTTCCCGATGCTGCTGCTGTGAGGTGCACTTGTGTGGAACACGCGGCCCTTGCACAGCTCACACGTGATACTGTACAAATTCTGATAGGTTGATGTGATTTTAAATAGCAGATTTCTTAATCCCGCAATTTGCCTTATTGACTCTTTGAACTTGAAGCAAAGGAAACTTGTCCTTCCGTATGTTACAAACTGCTTTCCTAACTTACAAAATGGAGTATCTGGTTGAGGTCTGCTTCAGGTCTTTTAACATAAAATGATATGCCTACTTTGTGTTTAACCAAGGAAAGCAAAGACTAAACAAGTTCTCTCACGCAGGTCAATAAAAAAGCATGTTCTGTATTTGGAACTACAGTTTATTACACTGACATTTTCTTAACAATTAACATAAAATGTTATAATGCTCAATACTAAATATATTCTTGGGTATTAGAAGGCTTCCTTACTATAGAGAAGGGATGTCATAAATATCTTGGTGTTTTATTTAGGCAAGAACTCAACATTTTTACTACAGGTTGAGTATCCCTTATCTGAAATGCTTGGAACCACAAGTGTTAAATATTTCGGATTTTTTCAAATTTTGTAACATTTGCATATACATAATAAGATATCTTGGGATGGGATCCAACTCTAAACAGCAAATTCATTTATGTTTCATATACACCTTCTACACATAGTCCAAAGGTAATTTTACATAATATTTTTAATAATTTTGTGCATGAAACAAAGTTTGTGATTTGACTAAGACCTGTCACATGAGGGCAAATGTAGAATTTTCCACTTTTGAAGTCATGTCAGTGCTCAGAAAGTTTCCAGTTTTGGAGCATTTTGGGATTAGGGATGCTCACCCTGAATTTGTAAATCTGTTAACCTTAGACTAGGGTTAAGATTGTTAAAGAGACAAATGAAAAAACAAAAAAATTGGTAACATTATAATGATAAAAGATTAAGCATATTTAAATGTGTGCCGTTTACCTTCTGCCCACACAAAATCACTTACCGCACACACAGACTGAGACAACCAGAGCTGCATTCACCCGATTAACAAGAGCCGGGGTCTGTTACATAATGATCGATGAAGCGACCACATCAACTTTTACTTTTGGAACTTTTTATCAGAATGAAAAATGGCAGAACAAAGGCCAACTTAAAGAGGCTTGAGAAGAGATTTAATCGGTTATATTAGGGTTATTAGAGTACCAGAGTAATTTTGAAAGGCTTTTTTTTAAAACCGATTTCACTAACATTTACTTTAAAAAAGGTTTTCTGCTTAGCAGGTGATGACTTCAGCCGTGTGGGGAGGAAATCGTGGGGCTAGTTCCTATTCCTTTAGCGAACCAATGCTCAACGATCGTAGGAAGAGGACATATTCCGGTAAGCCACCGAGTTCCTGGGCTCTGTTTGCGGTGACACCGGAGACACGTGGCGAAAAGGCCGCACGCAGCACCGTGGCCCAGTTTCTCCCTCCACGTTTTGCCGTCCAGGGGTCACGGGGCGCGAACCCGATGGGAGGAGGGGCTGGACATAAACCAAGCACGACGGAGACCACCGTTGCCAGGCGTCAACCTGTCCAACGCCGGGCTCCCAGAAGGCGGCTGGGTCCCACCAGGGCTCTGTCCTCTAGAACTCCCCAATGTGGACGGACCGGACACATCCCCGCGGACCACGGCAGCAAAGCCAAGCCGCGGCCGAGGTGCAGGGGACCCCGAGCTGCCCAGCCCGGGGCGGCGTCCACACCGCGCGTCCGAGCTCGGGCCGGGCGAGACCCCCGAGCGACCGCCCTGCACCTGGGCCCGACCCCACGTACCCGCCGCGGCGGTGGCGTCCGGGAGGCGCCGGCCTCAGGAATCCCGTCACCGCGGGAGCCGGGGCCAGCGAGGTGTAGACCAGGCCACGCGCCTCCCTTGGCCGGACGGGCTGAGGCGTGACTCCGGGCTCAGGTGCGCTCGCGGCCGCCGCGAACGGCGGGGACACCCAACCGCTCCGCCGCCGCCCGAGGCCGGAGGAGGCCGCGCTCGCTGCTGTCGCCACCGTCGCCACCGCCGGACCGGAGACCCGCCCTCCCCCGCGCGCATGCGCCGCCCGCCAGCGGCCGCGTGTGGTGACGGGAGGGGCCGGCCCGTTCCCTTCTTTTCCGGGACCGGCTCACTCGGGCCCTCCGCGGGGGAGAGCGGGCTTCCCCGCGCCCCCGGGGCTCCCTCGTCGCAGAGCGCCGGCCTCGGGCCCCCTGTGCCCACGGAGGGCGGGGCTGGTCCGGCGTCCCCGGCGCCGCGGGCGGCGACACAGGCGCGGGGCGGCGCTAGCTGCGGGGCGGCTCCTCCGCGCTCCCCCTCGGCGGCCGGGCGGGATGGTGCGTCCCGCAGGGCGCGCGCGGCTCCCGCGCTTCGGGCGCTCGGCGCGGGCGGGGGCGCAGAGGGCGGGGGAGCGGGCCCCGATTCGCAGGACCGGGCCGGGGCCGCGCGGGCCGGGCCGTTGGCGGAGCGAGCGGGGGCGCCGGCCGCAGCGGGTCGCGGGGGGGGCCGGGGGCGGGGGGTGGGCGGGGCCGGGAGCTGCCGCGGAGCCTTCCGGGCCGCCGCGACCATGTCGGAGCAGGCGCCCAAAGTTCCTGAGGAGATGTTCAGGGAGGTCAAGTATTACGCGGTGGGCGACATCGACCCGCAGGTACCGCTCCCGCGCCCGCACCTGCCGCGGTTCACTCCGCGCCCGCGTCCGCGCTCCCGTCCCTGCTCCCGCCGCGGGCGCGCGCCCGGCGCAAAACGTCGGGGCCGCCGAGGTCCGCCGAGGTCCCCCGAGGGCCGCCGGCCTGGCTGCGCGGGGCAGGGGCGGCCGGGCACGGGTCGGGCCGCGGCTGCGAGGGGTAGGGGCGGGGAAAGGGGACCGCGGGACGAGCGGACGGGGGCACGTGGGGTCCTGGCTCGGCCCCGCGCCCGGCCCGGGCACCCTGCCACCGTCCCCCGCCCGCGGGCCCCGCGCCGGCGCCGCTTCGGCCCCACTGGCTTCGGGAGCGGGATTCGCGCGGGGCCGCATCCTCACCCTGCCCTACTCCGGGTGTTTCGGCTCCCAGAAGAGCGGATCTGAGGGGGACCAGGAGACAGGTGGGGACGGGGACCCCTGGCAGAGGCGGGGTCAGTGGCCTGGGGCCGCTCCGGTCGCGCGCGGGGCTGAGCAGCTCCTTTCCCACCTGCGTGGGTCCTTGCGCGTGGGGACTGCACTCCTATTCCTTGCTTTTCCTAATTGGGTGAAGTATACAGTAAATGGAAAATAACTTGGTAGCACCATTATCACATCAAACGTTTCATTTTTTGCAGTTTGGGCTCACGCCAAAGGATATTGTGGGTTTTCCTAAGTAATGCATCTGTTTAATCATCACACTGTTAGCAGTCCCTGGTAGGAATGCATCGTAGTCGGTAGCCTGTTCGGGTCAGTCTTCCACATGCTTTCTTTCTCGAAGTTTAACTGTGCAATTACGTCGGCTTGGGTGTCACATCAGTGGTGCTAAGCTTGGAGGATGGAGGTGCCAGGTGATGAGAACTAGGCCTGGAAGGGCAGCGGCTAGCCCTTAGACTGGGTAGTGTGGAAGGACTTGTGTGAGGCTGGTCCTGGCCTTCCGGAGGTTTGTACTTGTTGTCTTAGTACTTGAACTTTCTTGGATTTTTTTCCACTGTAACTTCAGGGTGGTAAGACTTCTAGCTTTGAATTTAAGAGCTAAACAGGTGCTGAGCCCAGAGTGGTCAAAATGAGTGTCTGTAACACTGCTAGCTTTTTCCAGTATTGATAATTTCCCCTTTTTCCCCCCACTAGCCACCGCTCTTCTCTCCCACCTCTCCTACCTTTCCGATTTCATTTTAGGACTTTGGCTCTTACGGGGGACTTGAACCAAATGTTACTTAAAACCTGGAACAAGCTGACCTGGAACCACATTTGCTCAACTGTTAATCAAACTTAACTGCTTAAAAATTTCTCTGGCAAACCACTTTCATCTGAAACAGTGTATTTTTGAAAAGTTTAGAGCCTGAACATCTGATTCTCTGAATCTTACAGAAAGTTCATGTGTTGAACACTGGTATATTTCAGGCGTTGGACTAGGTACCAAGTGTACTGTAAAGAAGAAGAAGACATGGTACCTATGCTTGAGGACCCCTTTTTGGTGGGGGAAGGTAGCACACCTGGACGCATTACAGGACAAGGTGACAGGTACTGTAAGAGCAGATTTCTCCCCTGGAATGCATAGAAGACACCACGGAAATGTCAGTCAGTAGATGCAGTTTTGGTTGGGTCTTGAGACAAGCAGGAGCTAAGAGAGTGAAAGATTGTTCTGTTCGTGTGGAATGTGTGTGCTGAGGAATGAAGGCATTAACATATTCGGGGTGCACTGGGGTGATATCACTGTATGTGGAGCGAGTGACATGGATAAATCTATTAAGACAGAGTTTCAGTAGTGTGGCGATTGAAAAGAAGCTATTGGTTTTGGTATCCTCAAAGTCCGTGAAAGCTCTGAAGAAGTATTTTCAGTGGTGTTGATGGAAGGAGCTAGACTGTAGGGAGTTGAAGACTGGGGAGTGAAGACAGGTTAGACTTAGGAAATTTGTCACTGAAAGGAAGCAGAGGAAGGTGCCCAAGGAAGAGAAAAGGACAGGGGAGGAATGTGTCCCACACAGGATTATCTTAGCACATTGTCTAAGGATGTGGGAGACTTTCTGGGAGAAGCGAGCAGAGCCATTGACAGAAGAGGCTGGAATTGCAAGGCTCACACAAAAGGCAGTGGGGTCTGAAATGCAGACCGGAGGGTAGTGGAAGGGGGTGCCTGTTTCTGCGGAAGGAGTCGAATGGATGCGAGAAGCTAAAGATGCTTAGAGGTCAAGGGAGAATGAAAGGGAAAGTGGCTCTCTCATTTATTAAAGAAGTTTTAGCATCTGCTCTAGTTCCTGCCTATTGATGGTCAGTAAAATATTCTAAAAAGGTTGTCCCACTTGTGGGTCACATTAGCTATGTGGGTACAATGTTGCTTTCGCGCTGGTGCGTTCAGTTTGCACCTTGCTCACCTTCTGTGATGCATTTGACTATTGACTGTTCCTGAAGGCTCACCTCCCCTGGCTTCTGCTGACACTGCTCTGCTCTGACACTGCCCGCCTACCTGCCCCTGAACTGTCGTGGTGGGTGGCCCCATTCCCCGCCCCCTGGGGATCTCATTCTCCCATCCGTAGAATATGCTGGCGACTTTCTATCAGAGGAGAGCCACATCCTCTTCTAGGTAGAACTGGATGCCTCTTGCCAGCTATTATGCTTGGCCCCCAAAGAACAGTGTGCCCAAACTAAAACACATTCTTGTGTTCCCCACCCTCTGTTCTTCGGACGTGCTCCTCAGCGAATGGTCCTGCTGCTTCCCAGCGTTTCAGTCATTCTTCTCCTGCTTATACCACATCTTCCTTCTTTGTGTCCTTAGTGACATTGCCTTAGTTCAGGAACCTGCCTCTTTCACCTGGATTATTGCAGTTGTTTCTTAACTGGCCTCCTGCCTTTACCCATGTAGTCAACCTAATCTGTTCTTGGCACGCCGACAGTCATCTGTCTATAAAATCCGATCATGCTCCTTTCTGGCGTGAACTCCTTCACTGGCTCTGCAGATACCTCAGAATGAAATGCAAACTTCCTTTCATGGCATAAAAGACAGGCGTTTTATGGTGTGATCTATATTCACCTGCCCAGTGCCTTGAACACTGTTCCCTCACCCCGCACTGTGTATATTTTTGCCTGTCTGACACCTATAAATTCGTAAGGATTCTGCTCATGAATCTGCTGTTCCAGAAACTTTCCCTAATTGTGGTGAAACTACCCATCCCCAAGCCTTTAGGTTGGAAGCCCAGGAGTGTCATGTGTGTGGCAGTCAGTTACTGTGCTGTGTCCTTATCTGTCCAGTCTGTCTGCAGGACAGACGATGTCAAGGGCCTGGCACACTGTAGCCCCCGTACTTGGCCAGTGAATCAAGATTTGCTTTTTATTGTCCCCAAGTCTTTCATTGGCATGTTATTCAGAGTAAAAGGAAAGGCTGTTAATTTTATATGGAGAATATGGTGTGTTTTTATTAAAAAATTTTGTTATTCTCAATAATTATTTATTTAAATCAAGAATGCAATACAATATTTTCCATTTTAGTTTGTGTGGGTTTCTCTTTTTTTGTTTTTTTTTTTTTTAGGTTATTCAGCTTCTGAAAGCTGGCAAAGCTAAAGAAGTCTCATACAACGCGTTGGCTTCACACATAATTTCAGAGGATGGGGACAATCCAGAGGTTGGAGAAGCCAGGGAAGTCTTTGACTTACCTGTGGTAAAGGTCGGTAGTAAATATAATTCCTTTTATATCTTTTCATCATGTATCTTGCAAGCAATACGTTGAAGTTTCAGTGTAGCCCTTCTCAGGGTCTTTGCTGAAGTTCTACTTTATGTGGAAAGTCGCCAGGTGAATAAAGGCCTTTAACATCTCAACCTACCTTGGCTTCAGGCCCTTTCAGTTAAAACAAGATACAGCAAGGTTTCTATATATTATAAATCATTCTAGATCATCTTTTACACCTCCTGTAGGCATGATCTCATGTTATTACTGCCTGGAGGCTCTCTAAGCCAAGGAAACTTGTCGTAGGAAGCAGATCTGTTGCCTTGAATCAGATGGGTGTTTGGATTTTAGTAAGAGTGTACTTGATTCTAAAAGCAGGCTAAGGCCCATCCAGAGCTAACTCCTGAGGAAGGGTTACTTTCCATCCCCACTGTGGCAAGTGGTCCTAATTTTCAGTTAGATCAGCTGAAAGGCATCCTCTTCTCCATTAATTATGCTGTTTACTTTCTGACAAGGGTCACAATGACAGTCACTCACACTGTCCACCTGGTGTCCATTTGGACTGCTATCCACCTTGACCTATGAGTAGTGTATTATAGACGGTGAGGGCTTCAGCTAATGGACGAGTTGTGCAGATTTTGTGTGCTGTTTTGTTGCCGCTGGTAAGTGAGTTGACTGCTGTTAAATGCGTGTTTTTAAAATTAGTTAATTTTGTAATTCTGATCCTTCAATTTTCTTTATCTTCTCTATCAGATATTTATTTAGAAATAGTTCTATACCACTACTGTTTTTTCACCTCTTCTTCAGTCCTTTTGCCTTAAAAAAAAATCAGTATGAAAGTTATTGTGTTTAGTAATGACAGTGTTAGGAGTTAAAAAGGATTGCCAGCCCGGTGAAGCGGCATAGCCGGGCACAGTGGCACGTGCCCGTAGTCCCAGCTACTTGGGAGCTGGAGAATTGCTTGAGTCCAGGAGTTTGAGGCTGCAGTGCGCAATGATCATATCTGTGAGTAGCTCCTGAACTCCAGCCTGGACAACACAAGCAGACCCTGTCTTTGAAATTAGAAAAAAAAAAAAAGGTGGCCATTAAGTAGAATTGGGGAGCAGAGAAGCTGTCTGGCTACTGGGAAGTGGTAACCTCACTGGTATCCAGGGTTTGAAACTTTGCCTTGAAGGCTCACAAACCTAGATTTTGAAAATAAACCTGAAAGTGGATGTCTCAAGAGAAGGTTTTTCTAAGTCAAACTCTTAAGAGACTGCTGTCTAAGTCAAACGAGTGTTAATTTGCAGCAGTGAATATGATGGTCACGTTCACTCGCAGAGTGCTTGTTTGTGTGCAGGTCCTTTTGTGAAGCCTGATTATCTGCAGGTTTCCTGGTTGGTTCACTTGTTGCCACTTTGTATGACTTGTCACGGGGACAAGGCTGTGAGCTAGGGCACCCTCTTCCTTGGACCACATTTCTGTCCCTGGTTTGCTTCCTTCTCCTTAGCTATAGGGACTGTATCTCAGTCCCGTCCCCTTCCTGCACTTGCTATCACTCAGGCAATAGCCTGGAGCTATTGTCTCATTAAAGTGACTTCGCATATCTTATGCAGATTTTGTAGTGAAAATAGTCTTACTAATGCATTTTTGGGGCCTAGGTCATTGTTGCCTGACCAACTAGAACAGTAGTTCTTAAACCCCCCCCTTTATAATAAATACTTTGTAGCACCCCCTTTCTTATCCTGAAATGAATTCATGTAAAAATATATGTAATATAAATTGCCCAAATTGAAATATAAATGAGAAATAAAAGGAAAACAAATACAAATAAGTATGTATTTCAATGTAAATACTTGGGTACAACTGTATTAGAGGATGGGATGCAATTTTCAGATGCCGCTATGTACGGAATCACTGAATGTAAACTGCTACAAAAATGCAGATTGATCCTTATATCCCACAAGTGGAATCTCCAGCTGTGAGGTGACATTTTAGAGTGGTGATCATTCCCTTGGTAAAGTTCTAAGCTAAACACAGCAGTCTTCTTATATTTGACACAGTACTTGTATTCTTGGGAAAGTCAGTATAAGGCTGCATAAAAATACCCCTCACTTGTACAATTAGCAGTGAGCTTCTGTGATTGTCACTGTGTTGCCAGTCTACTTTACTATAATATATCCCCATCCCACTTCCTTCTCCCTGTGGCTATAGTACTTTCAACTGGATGCCAGCATGTTTCCTCTGTATCTAGTTAAGCATTCCAGCCAGCTCGTAATTTGTGGCAGCACATATATTGTCCAGGGACTATTCCGTTACAGGGTGGTAGCATTTTTTAGAGCTGACTCAACAGTTTCTGTTCACTCTAGGGTAGTTCTAGTTGATCCTAATATTCTTTGTCTGAACCTATAGGCCTTTCTTATTTTGGATCCTACTGCTAATAATGGAGTCTGCATTTAGTTGCCTGAAGGCTGAGACCTGGTTCCCTAGGGGCATATTCCCGGCTTTACCTTGATATTAAATTTGACAGAGCATTTGAAAAATAAGGCATGCTTATGCATAGTGACAGTTTATGCATCATTTACATATTTGAATTTTATAAATGTCTAAAACTTGCTTCTTTAGGCACCAAAAATTTTTAAAATTTTTAATAGAGATATTTTTCTCAGTGGTTTTGGGGCATCATGTTAATTATGCTGACTTGTAGTGGGTTTATTTTTATGTATTGCTCTTTGCCTTCAGGATAAATAGCTCATTACTGTGCTTTTATAGTTTTCCATTTCTGCTTTATACTGTGGCCTACATTTTTTTTTTTTTTATATATATCATACCTTTGCTCACCTTGATTGTGACCTACTTCTTAACTTTGCATTATTTTATTAGACTTGCCTGATTGAGGGACTCAGCTTAATTCATCTTCTTGGACTGGACTTTATGATAGCTACACCAGCAGTCTTTAAACTGGGATACTCCACCCCACTTCCCCAGGGGGAAGGCTTTGCAGGGTGTATGTTGCGTGGATGGTTGTGGGGGCATTTCCAGGTTAGTCCTTCCTAAAACTGTCTGGGAACATGCCTGTGTCACAGCGGCCCCTCCCACTTCACAAGAGTCATATCATCACCCAGGCTCGTCTTGTAGTGCATTGGCTCAGGCTCTGAAGATCCTGGACACCAGACAAAGGGACAGCTAGAAATAGTGGCTTCAGAGAATCCTCTCTTAGTGCTCAATCTTGGACCTGTGGGCTCTGAGAGGCTTCTGGCGTCACTGTTGAGAATAACGCTTGGCCGATGTGAGGATGTTCTGTATTCAGAAGAGTCAAAGCCAATACATGTTCCTGATGCTAGCCCATTCCTTAATTTTGACTGGAATTTTCCCAGGACTGTCAAAAAATATGAAGATTTTTGTTGGATAAAGTACATGGATAGAAACACTAGGTGCTTTCTTTCAGATTTGGTACAGCTTATCCAATAAGTTAGTTAAAACCTTTGGTAAAATTATCAAATCATCATGAAATAATTATCGTAAGTATAGCCATTCTTTGTTTTATAAAATATTTAATATGCCTATCTTACAGAAAATATGTTTATTTAAAGTGCTGAAAAATTGTAGATTTCCCCTAAAAAATTTCTTTGTCTGAAATTCATTTAAGGTGTACATGACAAAAACAGTTTGAAGATTGGCCTAGAATATGAGTTGCAGGAGAGCAAAGACTGCATTTCTCTTTTTCATCGTTATATCCTCAGCACCTTGCACATCTCTCCACAAAATAGATTCTCAATAAATATTTGATGAATGGATTGCTGGATGGGTAATGAGTATACATATATGTTTCAGTTGGCTGAAGTTGCTGGAAGTCACCAGCTCCCAGAATATAGTAATGTGCGCATTACTGTATTTTTAGGTATTAATTTTGTAAAGTAGAGCTTCAGTGATTAATGTAATTTTAAAGGTTAAATATGGAAAGATAAGATATTTTTTTAAAAATATCTTGCTCAAAACAGAAGTAATCTGTTTTATAATTAGTCTGAGTTTTGAAATTTATAATAAATTACCAGGCAGTTGTAATTTTTATGGTTCACAAACATTGTATCTACTTGGCTTCATGAAAAAAAAAAACCTCATGAATTTGGACTTGATTGAATTCAAGATCTGAGAAGGGGCCAGATGAGGGGCTGACTGGATGTGGGGGTGGCAGGGTGGGATGGGGAGTGGTTCCCTGTCCCTCTAGCTGGGAGGCGGCAGTAATAAGTGTGTAAACCTGGAATTTAAATGTCTATGCATAACAATTTTTTTAAATGTGGCGGTGCTTCATTTTGTAATTGGGTTTTTCACCGTGGGCGTTAATAACTAATCTTTTCTACCACTATGAATATACTTGTAATCTGGATGTTTTAAGATCGGTTATAACAGAGTCTTTTAATTTCTAGGAGCAACACTGGTAAAATAATGTCATTTTGATTATAAATTGAAAACAATTTTTCATTTGAGGTGCTCTGCTCTTTTTCAGCCTTCTTGGGTGACTTTGTCCGTGCAGTGTGGAGCTCTTCTGCCGTATCCTTTTGCCGAGGCGGGAGGGGAGAAGGAATAACTCTGGGTTGAAGATGGAGATGAGAGTTACTGAATGAAAAGTGGATTCCTCGGTTAGGGCAAATCTTTTTGTCTGCATTCTCTGTCCCTCCTGTTTTCCACCCCTTACCACACTGTATGTACCTTTTCCAGTGTAAAAGGGGGACCAGCTACAATAAGTAGCTCTAGGACAGGAACTGGCAGGCACAAGTTCTAGTTCTCTTTGGCTTTTGTGGTGCTAGCTAGACAAAGAATTTTTTTAAAATTCTAAGTCTGTGTGAACCAAATCATGAACTATTTGAAGACTAGATTGGGTAAGAGAACATGAGAAGAAAATTTTTAGTTTTATAACATGCATTGTTAATCTTTTTAATTACTTTGGATAGAAGGCATATTAATTCAGTACACATATGCCGTGGGTTGGGTACTGGAAATAGAGTTGTGAGAAGACACAATTCTGTCTGCAGGGAGCCTGCTTGCGTGCTTGTATTCGTTCATGGCGCATCGCTTGCTGTGCACCTGCTCCAGCACTGCGGCAGGATCCGAAATGACGCGTGCACAGGCCTCCTGTGCACTCTGCCAGGCCCGATGGCTCCTGTTTCACTCTGAAAGGACGAGCTTCCCTGGCAAGTCACACCAAGCACAACCTGATTGTGGAAATCACTTTGAAGAGTTCCTGACACCATATAGTTATGTTAAAAATTTTAGACCTGGCAAGAGATTATGTCATTCACCCTGTGGCTCTGCCAGGAAGTTCCTTTAAGTATACTTACTATCTATTGAATTAATGCAGATGGAAGGAATCTTATTTTAATGAGATATTTATAGAGGACCTCAAATAAACAGAGAAAACATTCCTTTAAAAGCAGTTGTTGGCTGAGTGCTTTGGGTCACGCCTGTAATCCTAGGACTCTGGGAGGCCAAGGCGGGAGGATCGTTGAACTTAGGAGTTCAAGACCAGACTGAGCAAGAGCGAGACCCCATCTTGACACTGCTAACCTTTTCTAGAAAACTGTTACCTTGATTTACCTCTTGCGGACAATGAGTAGGAGAGAAAAAATCAGCCAGGCCTGGTGGTACGCCTGTAGTCCCAGCTACTTGGGAGGCTGAGGCAGGAGGATCACTTGAGTCCAGGCGTTCAAGGTTGCAGTGACCTATGATGATGCCACTGCACTCTAGCCAGGGCTACAGAGTGAGGCTCTATCTCAAAACAAAAACAAAAACAGCAGTTCTTGGAGGATGTGCAGAACTTTAGCAACTCCAACTAAAAAATTCTAATATTTCTCATCTGTGGTCTAAAGAGTTGAAGGAAATTAATTCCTGGGTTTTTTTTTTTGTTTTTAATTTTTGTTTTTGTTTTCTTTTTTTTTTTTTTTTTTTTGAGACAGAGTCTCACTCTTTTGCCCGGGCTAGAGTGAGTGCCGTGGCGTCAGCCTAGTTCACAGCAACCTCAAACTCCTGGGCTCAAGCAATCCTACTGCCTCAGCCTCCCAAGTAACTGGGACTACAGGCAGGCACCACCATGCCCGGCTAATTTTTTTTTCTATATATTTTTAGTTGTCCGATTAATTTCTTTCTATTTTTAGTAGAGACGGAGTCTTGCTCTTGCTCAGGCTGGTTTCGAACTCCTGAGCTCAAACAATCCACCTGCCTCGGCCTCCCAGAGTGCTAGGATTACAGGCGTGAGCCACCGCGCCCGGCCTGTTTTTGTTTTCTTTATAAGCACAGGTAAAAAGAACTGGGAGAGGGATGGATATTTTTGAGGCTGAGAAGCTAGTTTTCCTGTTCTAGGTCGTTTACTCTCCACGCAACACTTCCTTAAGAAGCTGTCCTCTCCTTTATTTATTTACTTATTATTTATTTATTTTAAATTTCAGCATATTACGGGGGTACAAATGTTTAGGTTATTTATATTGCCTTTGCCCCTCCCAAGTCAGAGCTTCAAGTGTGACCATCCCCCAGATGGTGCGCACTGCACCCATTAGAAGTGAATATAGCCATCCCTCCTCCTCACTCCCACCTGCCTGACACCCCATGAATGTAATTACTATATATGCACATAAGTGTTGATCAGTTAATACCAATTTGATGATGAGTATATGTGGTGCTTGTATTCCATTCTTGTGATACTTCACTTAGTAGAATGGGCTCCACTTCCATCCAGGATAATACCAGAGGTACATCATCACCATTGTTTTTTGTAGCTAAGTAGTACTCTATGCTATACAGACACTACATTTTATTAATCCACTCATGTATTGATGGGCACTTGGGTTGTTTCCATATCTTTGCAATTGTGAGTTGTACTGCAGTAAACATTCTAGTCATCTCCTTTGAACTCTTACTTGCCTATCCACAAGAAGCCTGAAGGAATGGGAAAAGGGAACCCAGTCCCCCATACTCTCTGGTAGACGTTGTACTCTGAGATTTGCCTTTGTTAATGTTTCCCAAGTTTTTGAGAGTAGACAATCCTAAGCCAAGATAGGACGATGAGAATGGATCTTGGATAATGGGGCTGAAGGTGTCATGTTGGACTCCAGAGTTTATTTCAGTCCAGGAGGTCTCAAATGTTTATAAAATTAGTCAATATATCTGTCTACTTGTGTAGGAGACTTCACAATTGCAATAGAATTTTCAATCTGATATTTTTCTTAATTCACCTATCTTAATAGGTATATTTTTCTCCTATAGGGAAAGAGAAGTAATAATACCTTAACCCATTTTAATTTCTGCACACTCCACATTGTTCAAAAAAAGTCATTGTGTTTGTTTTAAATAGACTGTAAAGTATAGGCACATTGAGATCATGTCTGCCTCATGTTTAGCCACATTCCCAGTGTCTGGCATATAGTAGGCTCTTAATAATCATTTTGGTGTTTTGTTTTTGAGGCAGAGTCTCGCTCTGTTGCCCCAGCTAGAGTGCAGTGGAGTCATCATAGCTTACAGCAACCTCCAACTCCTAAATTCAAGTGATCCTCCTGCCTCAGCCTCCTGTGTAGTTGGGATTACAGGCGCACACCACCAGGCCCGGCTGATTTTTTCTGTTTTTTGTGGAGACGATGTCTCTCTCTTGCTCAGGATGGTCTTAAACTCCTGATCTCAAGTGATACTCCTCGGCCTCCCAGAGTGCTAGGATTACAGGCATGAGCCACAGTGCCTGGCCTCAGTAATCATTTTGAACAAATTTTAAAAATCAGTTTTAGACCTAGGAAGGAATTATGTATATATTCCAACTCTTGTTTTATAAGGGAAACTGAAGCTCACAAGTGTCTTGTCTAAGTTCACCAAGTTAGTGGTGATAATAAAGCTAGAACTCAATTGAGCTCTTTTATGAAAGATTCTTTCTGTTGTGCAACAGAAGCAGTCACATTAATGTTTCATTGTAAAATAAACTTAAGACATTTTCACTTTTCTTTTAAAATAATTGCTGTGCCATATGTATGCATGTGTGTATATGTGTGTATAGTTAGCTAGCTATCAGAAGTCAAATGGTTTCCCCCATGAGTATATTGTGCTTATTTGATTTATTATATAAGTGCAGAGATTGGATTTTAAAATGTGCTTTACAGAAAATTGCTCAGTTCTATCTGCCACCCGCTTCTCTTTATTCTAGTCTGCCCTGCACTCTCTTTGGCCATCTTAAGTCTGTCGCTTTCGTAAATGAACTGAATGGGAGGGAGGGGGTGGGTAATGTCTATTAGTGAAATACAGGTTGCACTAATCTTATTTCATTGTAACTTAATAACTATAAAACAGAGTAAATGGTTTTTCCCCGGAATCATGTCAAATATTTTTTGGAATCACTGCCTGCCTTTCTCAGGTAAGCATGGTTACAGAGGGTCTTGTATTGTTTACATATGACAGTTCTGAGTTTTTCTGTGATTGCACTTGTTACTTATTTGTTAACCAGTTTTAGAGAAGCTATTTAATAAACTGTATATCCAATATGAACTTGTGACACCCTTAAATATATTTAAATATTCATGCTTTTAAGATTTAAAGCTTTTAGTGGGTGAAAATGGTCTAATTTAAAAGATTTAAAACTTGAATATGAAAAAATGTTAAAAATGAAATTAAAAGACGACAAGGAAAATTCAGTCAGAAATACAAGTGAAGAATTGCCTAAATAAATAAAGAGATCCTACAGACCAATAAGAAAAACAAAATGAAGACCTTAGCAAATGAGGCAGAGAAATGAATTTACAGCTTATAAAGAGGAATTACAAATAATAAGTGTAACAAAGCATTTGATACTCTTTATAATCAAATACATGAACATTTTAACAGCAGTGAGATAAGAATTTTTGTTCATCAAATTTATAACAGTGCATTTGATGCTGGTGGAGATGCTGAAAACTCCCCTACTCATTGTCCGCAAGAGGTAAATCAAGGTAACAGTTTTCTAGAAAAGGTTAGCAGTGTCAAGAGCCTTAAAGTACTCGTTCTGTTCTCCCCCGCAGTTCCCTTATATTAGAAATTTATCCCAAGTTGATAGAAGTAAGGACAGATTGACGTATAAAGATGTACACAGCATTATTTATAAGATGGTAAAATCAGAGACAATTAGATCATCCACTATTTGGAAATGTTTAGGAAACCTATTATGTATACTTACACAATAGCTGCATTGCTATTTTTGAATTATGTTTTATGGAAATATATAAAGATATGAGAAATGTTTTAAATGGACAGAAGCAGGACATAACATAGGTATTTACAATATTACATCATCAAAATAAAATATATAAGAAATATCTGAGCGAAGGGACCAAAATGTTAACAGTGGTTAATTCTAGGTAGTGAGAGAAGTGAATGTGTAGTATTTCTTTATTGTATTTGTCCTCCTCACCCCCAGCTAAGAAACCTCAAGTTATAATTAAAAAACTGTTATAAAAAATCAAATTGGCATTGTTTAAACTTGTTTTTAAATTACATGGAATAATTTGTTTAAAATCAGTGGTCTTTAGACAGAAAGAAGTGCATTATAGAGTGTCCCCTCTCATTTGACCTGACAGCCTCGTCTCAGGCTGTCGTTTGGTGCTTGTAGGTGGTATTTTTGAGAAACTATTTAGTCTTCCTTCTCTATGCAAACCTTTGAGAAAGGGGCATGTCAAAGATATTAGGTGACATGGAAAGGAATTTGATCATAGCCTCACTTTTCCTTATACCTTTGTGATAGAGAATTAGGGAACTACGTAATATTGGTTCCGTGTTGTTAGGTTGTTGGGCAGACTTAACTGTTAATACAAAGGATACTGCCAGTCTGGATTTGTCTCTCTCCTTACTGTCTAAGCAGTAAGTGAGTTGGTTTGTCTGTGGTTTCTGTGTTTTTGTTTCTGTCTTTTATAAATTCTGGAAGTTCTTTAAAATCCTCTCATTTGTTTTTACTACGTCAATTTGATGGAGAGCCTTAAAAAAGCAAAATTGGTTCTTTTTTTTCTCTTTAACAGAAATTTTTTTGATATTTGTGTTTTGCAATGTTTTTTCATATCTGTTTTAACTGTATATTTACATGAATGATCTTTAAAGTTGGCTAGAATGAAAAGTTTTTAAAGCTGGGTGCTATGGTTACATGTAATTTTTATTGTTTTCCTTATACTTCTCTGTATGTTCCAAATTTACAATCAACGTATCAGAAAAGTTTTAAAAACATTTTATTACTATTACTGCTTTTGCATAAACACAGTGTACTTTGGCTAAAGTGTGAATTTATCATTTAATTATTTGCATTGATTGGATTTCTGGGTTTCAGAGACTCAGAGCCCATTATTCAGACAGAATTCAAATTGAATGAGAAAGGGAGAGAGGAAGAAGGGTCATGCTGAGCTTGGGATGGGCCAGGGAGTCCTGGGGGCATTTTTCAGAGATTGAGGTCACAGTAGCGTGGGATTTAACAGACTTGGTGAAATAAGTGAGAAGACCAAAAGTATATGAGTATCAAATGATTACAGGGTTTTAAATTAGGTAATTAGATATTGTTAAATCTTCACTATGAATTTAGCACCAGAGAATACTATTAGTCTTGCAAAGAAAGAACCAATAGTTACAGTTAACAGAGGATATAATATTTGTAATAGATTGTTATATAATACGCATTATAAACAAGGTATGGTATACACGATACATATATGACAGAATGCTAAATCAGGGCACAGACATGAATGGGCGGGTTCAGGAAGGAGGGCCTCTGTCTGGGCTGCGAGGTGAGGAGAGCCTTGGTAACAGATGTGCAAGCTGAGTGGGTTTGGGAGAACAGGAGGGGAGGCAGGGAGGCATTGCAAATAATGCAAGATGGAAGGAGAGATCCGGAATGCACGGGAGCCAGCAATGAGGAGACTGAGTCAGAGCCAAGGTTATGTGTTTGGGTGTAGAAGGAAAAATGGTCGGGTAGGAGCATGTTAGAGATGAAAGGAAGCCTTGAAACCAAAGTTTGTGAGTTGGGACGGGTAGGGTAGGCAACAGGATGCTTCTTCATTTTTTTTCTTATATATTCAATTTTGGATTATAAAGATTTGCATCAGAAAATTTGGGAAATAGAAAAGCAAACAAAATGAAACTCACCTGTGGTGGTCGCAGGTAAAACCCGTCTGTGAGCTCTGAGGGTGGCTTGTGGGGCAGGGCAGACTGGAGTTTTGACAGGGTGGAGATCCAGGTCCAAGGCAGCAGGTGGAACGTGGAACTCGGCAACAGATGGGACACTGCATGCACCTCTGTGCCAGGCCCGTGGTGGGTGCCTTCCTGTGGGATCAGGAGCTAGAGGTCACGGCATGGTTTCAGATGACGAGCCCCGTGAAGTGGGAGCATCGCTGGAGCAGGTGGAACGCAGAGGGAGCCTGGTTTGTGAGAGAAGGTGGTGACGCTAGTTTGGAACACGTAGTCTGGGTGTCGAGCTATGCAAACGTAGGAACTCGGAGGTACTGTGGCGTGAAGGAGAATCCCACAGAGTGAGGTAGAGAGAGGAGCAGATACCTGGGAATGCAGTCCTGGGTAACATGTAAAGAGATTTGGGGAGAAGAAAAAGGAGCTTGAAAATAAATAGAGATGATATTGGAGGAGTAGAATGTTATTTTTAGAAACCAAGAATAAAGTCAGACTTAATCATTTTTATTTTTTATTGCTGGGAAATAGCAACATCCTAGATAAAGGTTTAAAGCATAAGTTGGTAGGAGATAGTTGTACATATTCCCTCAGTCCTGATCTGCGGACCCAGGAGGAAAAGGAGAAAAAGGATGATAGAAAGTGATACAGGAGTATTGATTGGCTCAGTGAGCGTCACACAGGCTTAGGGGTCTGTGTGGATTTTGGGTTCTGGGCTGAGAAGATACCAGTGTAGTCCCTGTTGGGGAAAGGGGATGGGTCTCCTAGGAAGAAATGGTTAGGTGAGCACGCTGTCAGAGAACACAAGTGTCTAGATTCTTAGTGGTAAAAGAGTATATTTGATTATATGGTCCGGGAGGGGGCCTGCTGGTGACAAACTTAGCAGAGGTGCTGCTCACCCACTTCCAGATGAAAGGCAGAATTTTATATAGGTGCTAAATTTGTCAAGGGGAGTGATTGGGTCTGACGGACAAAAACATGAATTTATCAGCAAGCTCTTCGATAGTATTTTGTATCCTTTTAGCAAATTCATTAGGTAAGAAAAATCAGAGCCCAGAATCAGTATGCTCTTTACAGGTCACCTACTATACTTATTGTCCTAGTTCATCACTTACCCCAATGTGTCATGGGGTCACATAGAAAACACTTTTTAAATTGAGAAAGATTGTTCTAATAAGGACGGGGAGACTTTGATAGTAACTTATGTGAGGAAACCCTGGAAATTTTAGTTTAAGAAAAGTGCACTGGGAGCTCTGATATTTTGTGGTTGCTAAAAACGGTTAATTTGGTCTTAAGATTTATTAATAAACCTGTGTACAGTGTGCAGCTAAGGGGCTTTGGTTCAACAAATTCTTGATGAGTACTTCCTTTGTGACAGGAAGAATGCAAAGGAATACAGAGTCATTAAGATGTGATTTCCCCCTCAGCATACAGTCTAGAAGGGGACAGACGTGTGAATAAATATGGTATGTTGCAACATATGCACAAATGCAAGTGGATACCTGGTATAGAAACAAACAGTTGGGAGCGATCATGACGGTTCGTCTCCGCACTGATTGGAGACCTTGTCCGCGTCCTGCAACACCCGTGCGCACACGCGCTCACATGCACATACCAGGCAGGACCCACCTCTACAAAAGGACTGTTTGCTTGGTGGTTCTCAGTGACCTTCTGTCTTTTCCCCGTCAGGGTGTTGATACAAGCTGGAGCTCTTTGTTGGAGTCTTCCAGAGCTCTCCCAGGGAGAGGTAGGGAAGGGAGCTTGTGCCAGCAGAAGTTGGGAAGCACAGAGATCATCTGCCTTCTTCTGACGCGGTATTGATGCAGGCTGAGGCCTCTGTTGTAATGTGCTGGGTAGGTTTCGGGGACTAGGTCAGGAGTCTAACGGAGAGCCTGGCCAGGTTATAATTTAAATCTAGAAGACTGAAAATAAAAGTCCTTTCCATTCTATCTGAATTAACAGTATTTCTTGACTGCCTACCCATGTGCCTTGCACTGTACTAGGTACTGTGAAAGATACCAAAGAAGTTTAAGACATAATTTTTATAAGACTCTCGTCTTTAATGGAGTAACATTGGAGTTCATAACCAAGACTGAATAGAGAGAAAGTCACTAAACTAGAAGGGAGGAGTGTCTTTCTGGGGGTGGTGAGACCTGAAGGAGAAGGGAGAGTGTTCCTGATTGGTTTAGAGGAAAGTGTTTGTTCCTGGGGGCACAGAGATGAAATTCTAGTCCTCTCCTCCTAGTTGCTTTAGGGGGTGGGGGAGGGTGGGGAGACAAATAAGCGGTTGTAGGGTATGAGAAGTATTTAGATTTGTGTCCAGCTTGCTTGTGGGGGTGCAGCGGTAATGATACCTGAGCTGAGTCTTGGAGGAGGAGGAGCTGAGGGCTGGGTAAGGCCTGGACACTGGGAAAGACAGCGTGTTTGAAGAATGTCATCTGAGTACGGCTGGAGTTCAAGGCGCATGCAGGTGGCACTAATGAAAAGGAGGCGGTCAGGAGCCAGGCAGGCCAGGGAGGGCCTCAACACCACATGGGGGATTTTGTATCTTGGCCTGAGGGCATTGAGGAGACATCTGAGCTTTATTAGCCAACGTGATAAGATTGTTATTTTGGAAAAATGACTTTAAAAAAAGTACTTTTCCCCAATTATAAAATTAATGCTTTTGAAAATTTGGAAAATACAGAAAAGTATAAAAATGAAAATAAAAACGTCCCCATAATCCTATCACCACTAAGTAACTATTGTTAACATTTTGGTGTGGAAAGAGCATTCTTAATTATTAATTGTGCTGATGGAGATTCATTAAATGAGCCAGTATGGGTGTTCAGAGTCATTTAATCCAAACGTACAGCAGTGAAGAATCTGGGTCGTGGAAGTTTTCCAAGTTGACATAAGCTAGTTATTGGAGACACCGTGCTAATTCCAGGTGCGCTCCTCCCTGTCTGATGTTCTTTCCACAGCAATATACCGCACCCTGTCGAGGTCCGCGCCTGTGATACAGG
This sequence comes from Avahi laniger, assembly GCA_963575035.1. Lineage (NCBI taxonomy): Eukaryota > Metazoa > Chordata > Mammalia > Primates > Indriidae > Avahi > Avahi laniger. The sequence goes on along the minus strand of CAUYSK010072639.1, from coordinate 8,410 downwards.
CCAAACAGGATAGAGGACTAGACTTACTGCGGTCAGTAAAATAAAAATAATACTTAACTGACATATAGCCAAATCTTGGTAATAAAGGCATATCAAGATTATGTTTTTTAATTTCATTTTGAATAGAGATTATATAATGAGTCCTTGGATTAATCTGTATTATCATGTAATTAAATCTCAACTCTCCAAATGTTGCAGGATATAAATGTTTTGTGAAAGCCTATAATAAAAATAACCTGGTCCAATCTTCTGAAATGTGGCACTGACTTACTAAATTAAAGAGATATAAAATAATGATTTGAAAAGTGATTTTAGAAAGTTACTGTGTTCTTATTAATATTTGCAGAGTAATGTGGAATACAAAATAATTTCTGGAAATATTTGTAAAGTAGATGAGAGTAGATGAAGAATGTTAGATTACTGGCAGGCTGCATACTGACAATTAAAAAGAAATTAATGTGCTACTTATCAATACTTTAAAAAATTAACTTTAGACAAAGTTCAGGATTCTTCAACAACCATAATCCTCAATTTATAATAAATTTATCCAGAAAAAAATTCACTTGGTTAAATGATTATCTTAGAATTAATGTTCATATCTTTATTTTTTTTAAATGTTCCTTTTTCCTCTCAGACTCTAAAATTTTATTTTTTTAGAAGTTATTTTTTACTTTCCTAGTAGTAATTGCCCTTAGAGAAGCTGTGTACAACAGTGGGAAAGTACAGCTTGGACTTAGACCTGGGTTTAGACAGACCTGGGTTTCAAAAGCCAGCTTTTCCAATTATTAGGTATAATTTGGTGGTTTCCTTGTCTTTAAAATGGGGCGCTAATGATTCCTCTTTCACGTGGCAGCTCTAAGGAGTAGGAATATACAAAAGCACTTGGCACAGTTCCTGGCACATAGTAGGCAGGCAATAAATGGTAGCTGTTTTTACTGTTACAGTGAAAGCCTGTTTTATAACACGCGCCGTTATATCTGGAGTCTTCATCACTACGCAAGCATAGAAATTATTCCTTTTATGCTTGCTCACTTTCTTTTTTTGTCTTAAAAAATATTTATGTTTTTCCCTGAGCTTACAAACCACCGTATTTTTTATCTTTTTATTTTATCCATTTCATAATTAGTATTTGTTATCCATTAGCCTTAAGGAGTTCCTGAAATATGGTTTTGATATTGCTATTATATTTAAACATTTTCAGAAATGACATAAATAGAAGCTGGAATGGAGTATTAGGTCTTTCTCTTTTTTTTTTTCCCCTGTGTTTTTTTTTTTTTTATTTTATGGTTATAGACTGAAATAATCCTCCATTCAGTTTTTGGAATGTGGGTATAAATTTTTTTTATTCATTTGGTGATAAGACAAAAATAAGTGATTTATGCATAAAAACTATTATAGGAATAAAGTTTTTATTATAATCAAATAGCTAAAAGTTTCTCTGTTTTTCCACTAATATTCCTAGGTTAATTTCATTTAACAAAGGAGCAAAGTAGACAAAGTAAAATTGTTATGACATCACACTGTAGTCTAATAGCAAAGTAAAAATATGAGCATGCACAGATTAAAATGTATGGTAACAGCCTTATTTCTCACTTTGCATCAGGTGTCGTCTGAAGACAGAAGCGCCCTGTGGGCTTTGGTCACATTCTATGGGGGGGATTGCCAGCTGACCCTCAATAAGAAATGCACACATTTGATTGTTCCAGAACCAAAGGGGGTAAGCATTTCACACGCATTTTCCTTTTTATATGTCATTTCAGTATTTCCAGTAATCAGATGTCCCTTTTTGAGCTTCTTTTAAGTTAGTTAGTAGATTCCATTTGCAAAAGCTGATTATATCGGTTCATATTATTTATATCCGGCTTCATTTCACAAAAGATGTGAGATGATTATAAATCATATAATGAGCCAAATATGACTTCTAAATATAAAGAAATTTGGCTTTATTTCATGGGGAAAATAGGAAACTTTTTTAATCTCTAAAATTTCCTTTGAAATCTAAGTAAAACTTTCGTTCCTTTTTATTCATGAAAAAATGTATTTTTGGTCCCCTTCACAATTTTTTAAAAGACCTATACCAGGTATAATTATAAACATGCATTTGATGAAGTTTTTGATATATTTACTTCTTAATAAACTAGAATATGTAAAAACTACATTTGTCCTGATAAGCACAGGGCTTTTATCCCTAAGCACTGGTGTGGCCATATGGATTTTGGTTGTACAAGTTGGGTCTCTGGTTCAGAAGCCTCTGCAACCCCTGGGGACTTGTTAGAAATGCAATTGTCCAACCCTTACCCAAGTTTACTAAATCAGAACTTGTAGGGGGAGGAGAGGGGCCAACAGTCTGTGTTTGATCTAGCCCGCTGGTGGTGATTCTGTGATGCATACTAAAATTTGAGAACCACTATTGTATGGAAAACAAATTTTTCTCTCCCATGAATAATTTTTTTTTATAGTTTTTAGAATCAAGTTTAATATATTTATTGTAGAAGAGTCTTTTGACTAGTTAACTTTTTCCATATATCAGTCCTTGCCTTCATATTTTTTTTTCATTTGCTTTCAATCTGAATCAGTATTACTGTATTATTTCATCTGAGTGCACTGGATCACAAATGTGGAAGACAGTGCAGCGCATGGCAGAGGCGCTGAAGTAAGATATAGAGGGGAAGGCCGGTACAAACGTGCAAACCTCACCCTGCTGAGAGTAGTCCGTTTTATACAGTCTTTGAAACTAATCAGAAGTGAGGCACAAATGTGTGCTGGTCATTATGCTAGTCTCCTGACAATAACATAGATTTTGGGCTGGCAAGTTTGGTTGTAACTTAGTAAGCCACACTATTCACCAAGAAACTGAAAATTTATGATGTGACTCTTAGATTTTATTTATGTAAAAAAATTTATATTTTACATGAAAATTTAAGTGATAAATAGTACCCTTTGGTTACATTAGTTGGTTCTTTTTATATTAATACTGATTTATAGCTAAAAATCATTTGCTTTTACATAGGTAGTTTGATGGGAAAATGAAATCTTTATAACATTTTTTAACTGAGAGAATACTTCTAAAGAATCAAAATTATAATTTCAGAGGCAATATATGAATAGAGTGGATTTGTCAAAGCTGTTTTGAATTGTGATTTGACCTTTAGTTCTAGAGCCTTAAGAGTTATTTTTTCCCTCCTAAAATATTTTGTTGATAAATCGTTAGTAACTCTCTGGGTTTCAGGATATAATATATATTTTAAAGTATTTATTGACTTTAGACTTATTTTTTAAGTGTATAGCTAAAAATGGAATATTTTAAAAATTTTTATTTGGAGGAAAACCATATCTAAGCCAAAAGATACAAACACGTAAATACTTTTTTTGGGCTTATTTATCCCAACGTAGAAACACTTAAAAAAAATCATTTTATTTGGCTGAAACATGCTTGTGAATAAGGTAACAAATATGCTGTGTAGTTATTTTTAGAAAAGGAAATACTCCATGTATTTTAAAAGTTGATATTAAATAAGATGTTATATGTATATGTGCAGTATGCTTGTGTATATAGAGATTATCTTATCTAAGTCTATAATGGAATTGTAATATTGTCTTACATAGTTTATTTATTTTTCATCCTTGATTTTATTTACAGACTGGAAAAGAAAGATATGTCTTCTTTGCTTTTCTAATTTTAATTTCCCAGATTTAAAAGAACTAATTCAACATAGGGAAAAAGGAACATTTTATTTTTGTTTGAGTTTTTTTCTTCTTCTTTTTTTTTTTTTTTAATTTATTTTTAAAAAATAGGGACAGGGTCTTGCTGTGTTGCCCAGGCTGGTCTTGAACTCTTGGCTTCAAGTGATCCTCCCACCTCAGCCTCCCAAAATGCTAGGATTACAAGCATGAGCCACTGTGCCCAGCTTGAAACTACTATTTAGTGCTTACTGCATTTCTCCTGCAATGGTAAATACTTGTTAAAATCAGGTTTTATGTTTGCCAATAATACAAATAACGACAGGCAGCCATTAGTGAGCACTTACTAAGTGCCAGTGCAGTAATGCTCATAGCATGCTAGGAAGTCAGTCCTGCAGTCACCAGGAAGAAATGGAAACACAGATACCTGCCACCCCTTTTGGTGACAGTTACCCCTGTCTGTACGTACTTTATTGTTCCTAAATAATTTTTAAGAAACCATAATGCCCACATGTAAAATAAAAAGAAAGGAATTGTTAATGAAAAGTATACAGAATTTTTGAATGTTCAAGCACAACTACTCTGAAAGACAATGAAGTAGTAAGATATTTATATATGTGTAACATACATGTATATATGAGCTTATATGTTTATATATTAGTGGAATCATCATGAATATAACAGCTACCAAAAAAGACTGTCATGTGTCTGTTGTAATGAAGACATAAAAACCTTAAGTGATGTGGCCCTTAGTGATGTAATATTCCAATAAAATCTAATTTTTAAAGATGAGTGACCAACTTTTAGGAACTTTTTGAATAAGATAGAATAATTATCCTTTGATTTTTTTTTTTTTAAGTAGCTGCTTTCCTGAAAAATTAGTGTACATGGCACCAGATAACTTTTTTATCTGAATGTTTGGTGGCATCTCATTGGAATGTTGTTTGTGGGATACTTCCTCAGCTGTGTAGCATAGTCTAGGTCATTTTGGGACTTAGTGTTTCCCCGATCCCCATGCCCCACCAGCTTTTGTGAAAAATGAAATAAGACCCTCATAAATTTCCAAAACTCAGGGAGCATGGTACCAACTCCTCTTTAGTATTACTGAGTTAGAATTCATACCTAGTGCCTCTGCCATTTCTGTCTAAGGCAGTACTTCCATGCTGCTGTTGGGTCATGGCAGGCCACACAGCTTCCTGTGGCTTGTGATTCCGCTTCAGCTGGCCTCTTCCGCATTTCTTCCCAGCTCTCTCCCAAAGGATGAGAAGCACCAGTCTATCAATTGAACTGGGGAAACCATATGTCCTGGCATCGTCTATGTATAAAACCAAAATGGTTTTAAGTTAATGTAGATAATAATTGGCTGTTATGTTCTTGATTCATGATTGTATCTGTGACTTATATAACTAAATAACCACAGTATTTGAAATTAAATCCCTTTAAAAATACTGAAGTGTGACCATTCCATCATATTACTATATTCTACAATCAGACATAAATTTGTAAACCTAATATGATGAATTTAAACAGTTTTGAATTTATAAATTGTGTGAGTACTAAATAGAGACTAGCTGACTACACACAAAAGTAAATTTATGGTTTTGCATTTTTTTAATGAGTGCATAGAGAAAACTTGTGCAAGTGGCATAGTGATACTACCTATTGTGTTTTCAGAAGTTTAAAAGTTTCAGTTGAAATTGATAAGAATGGAGAAATTCATAAATTTAAAACCAATAGAAACAAGATATGGTTATTAGTTCTTGAGGGGAGAGGGCTGGTTTGTAGCATTTGCAGATTTCCAAGTGTAACTACTCCCGCCACGGGAATTTCAAACTACTTAAGCTGGGGAGGTGCACGTGACCAGCACTCCAGCCTCCCACTGGTACCCCCGACCCTCAGACTTTGCTGTTAGCTCCTGAGGTCCTTGACACTTAATAGATTACAGTTTTTTAGTATTCAAGGATTAGAAGAATGTAGCTGATAAGGTGGCTCAGGAAAAGGTGTTTAGACATTGCTGTGCTCTCAACTCGTCCTTGCTTAAGCTTAAGCAGTAACTGTCTTTTAGTGACAAATGCTACTTATTTTGTGAAAAATGAAAGAGAACTTCAGTGAAATATGATAAGGCAATTTACTGAAATGTTTTACTTAGATTTGCATAGGAAACAGTCAAGTCATTCCTGAAACATGAAATGCCAGCACTCTATACAAATTAGGAACTCAAGAGACTACCACAGTGGATCCCAAACTCTTACATATGAAGTCCTCTCTTTAATATCCAAAATTGTCAGTGACTCCTTTTCATGGCAGTAGTTTTGTTTTTGGTGTTTGTTAGCAGAATTAAAAATCATTTTATTTCATATTTTATTATTTTAAGAAATATTGTACTTTGGAAAAATAATATGTAAACCATATTATACATAATAAATGTTATGCAAGCATACCGTACATTTGTATTAAATATTTAGTTTGTAAATATTTTTATGCATACCTGACTTCATATTTTCCTAAAATAACTCAGAGGTTCTTCTTGGATGAGTAGTCCAGAAATTGAAACTCTCTAGTCTTCCATACAAATTTATTGTCTGTATTTATTGTGGGGGGAATCTATATAACATTTTATACTTAAATATTTAAGAACATGATTTTTAGGATAGGAATAAAAAGTTTTACTATCAGGGGTGTAGGTAAATTGATATGCTCCTACATAGCTGGTGGAAGTATAAATAGGCTTTTTGGGAGGGAAGTATAGTTACAGATATGAAGCCTTAAATTTCTATTGCTTTTAAAACCTGAACGCCAAGACCTAGGAATTTATCATAAAATATAACTCCAGTTTTTCATAGTAGCAAAACACTAGAGATAATAAGTGGCCAACACTAGGGGACCAACGAGGTCCTGTGCGTCAGAGGAGTGTGCTGATGTCAGAGCTGCTGTGTGTCACTAAGTGTCTGACACCAGGGACTGAGTGAGTCATACAGCCACGCCACGGAGGAGCATGCTGACGTCAGAGCTGCTGTGCGCGACTGTAAACAGGCTTGGGAGACTACTGGGGAGATGTGAACAGGCCTGAATGTGAGATGGAGCATGGTCAGTTTTACTGAGTATGATTATGGTGGTGGTTTAGAAAGCCTTTATTAATTAGAGATACATAAACAAAGTCAGGGAGGAGATAGATGAAGCAAGATTTATAAAAGGTTGCCAGTTATTTAAGCCAGGTGACAGGTGCAGGGAGTTTATTACTATAGTCTGGTGTGGACTGTCTTTGAAAATATACATTTAAAAAATTAAAAACAAAAGTGCCAGCATAAAAGCATACATCTTGACAAAGGAGGAGATTGTTTATCATATATTAGGTAAAAACACCTTATAAAGTATTTGTACACTGACAATATGTGTCCTTCCTTTACCCTTTTAGTATATATACATGTATATTTATAACACAGAGATTCTATGAAGATGTTAAGAGTGGTCCTCTCTAGTCAGCGTGATTGTGATTATGTTCTTTTTCCTTTGCTTAGCCTTTTATTCATGGGTGTCTCCCATGACTAAATTTTACTTGTATTTTAAAAAGTCTAAGAAGGAACATCCTCAAACACAATAGGTCGAATCACGTAGCCTTGTCCACAGCTCACTCTTTGCCAGGAGATACCTGCCCCAGGTTTCTGTGCTTCACGTTCTCCAGTCTGCTTCTGCTCAAGCCAGAAGACTGGACGTGTCCTCCGCTAGCCCTCTCCTTCCCATGCCCCGTCCAGGGTGGTTCTTACTCGGTCATATACACTGCAGGTGCCACCCTGGGGCTCCACGATAGGACAGGAGTTGAGTTTAGGGCCTCAATTATGTGTTTGCTAGAGAATTGCTGTTATGCTAGGCTTTTAGAATCAGGTTGGGGAGACTCTGTTAGTTAATGGAGCCAGATTTACAAACTCTACTCTTATTTAAAATTTTCTATTTCCACTTTCCTTTGGTATTCCACTGTGCCTTGCACATTCTACATCCTTTCCAGTAGGAGAGCTCTGTGCCTGTTAACACGTCTTGCATCGAGCTCTGCTGTGCACGTCTCCCATTTTGCTGTATTTTCGGCTTTTCTTTCTAACCATGCAAATTGCCATCATTCGTGCCCCACCAGAGCTCACCTTTCTGCGGCTTTCCCTGAGTCCTCCAGCTCACAATAGTGGGATCCTTTTCTAATCTGTTACCATCATTTAGCACTGGTTTTACATTGTAATCTCACTGCACATTTAACTTCTCTTTAGAACTAAATCGTGAACCTTGTTAGGTCAGAGACTTGTGTCCTTTGTGTCTCCACCCCTTAGTGCGACTGAGCATTTCGAATGAGCTCAGTAACACTGGATGACGAGGCACGCTTTCCTGTGAAAGCCAGCCGCGCTCCTGGTGCCGAAGGTGCTCTGCCGCACGGTTACCTTGCTTGCAATAAGCCTGTCATGGAAAACCAGCTCTGTAAAAATTATCAATGAATAAAAACTTAGATTAGATAGCAATTATTTGCTTTATAATTTTCCATAGGATTTCTAGCTCTGCTTTTGCATTTTAAATATTTTAGGCCGGGCGCGGTGGCTCACGCCTGTAATCCTAGCACTCTGGGAGGCCGAGGTGGGCGGATCGTTCTGAGCTCAGGAGTTCGGGACCAGCCTGAACAAGAGCGAGACCCCGTCTCTACCAAAAATAGAAAGAAATTAATTGGACAGCTAAAAAAGTATATATATAGAAA